>CP050224.2:11114402-11401902 GCA_012066045.3 Morus alba
AGAAACAAGAGCACATAAATTATCTCAAAGATGTTAATAACAGTTGTTTTTGGGGTGCCCCATGTTAATATCTATGAACTTTTCAGTACATATTTTTGGCGTTTTCGCCCGTTGGGTTCATAGCTTTTGAACAGAAAGTTTGAACATAAATTCAAATTTACAAGTAAAAAACAAAAAGGTTTGAATCGTGATTAAAGAGTGCTTCATCTCTTTTACATTGTCATTCCTCTTTCCAGGGAAGAAAATCTGGACTGCAGACCACTGTCACGAAAAAAGGTTTGAATCGTGATTAAAGAATGCTTCATCTCTTCTACATTGTCATTCCTCTTTCCAGGGAAGAAAATCTGGACTGCAGACCACTGTCACTACACTTGCATTGCGACAATTGCTGTTGCGTTTTCTTCACTTAAACGAGGAAGTTCAATGGTGTAACCTTGTGCTTTTATTAAGTTGTTAAAATCAGCAACCAAGTAGTTATATAACAGAGGAATTTTCTCTGCTCATAATTTCAAGAATACAGGAGATCAAATTGACCATTGCTAAGCAGTTAATCCCATTGATATTAAATTGGAAAATTGGTATGGGTAACAAATAACAAGAAGATTAAGCATCCGAGATGAAGAATTGACCATCATCAATTCAGAATTGATAATATTTTGGATCTTATACTGTCTTCTTGTAACTAATCTAATTTAAGGCTTTTTTCATCTCTTTTCTGTTTTCTTCTTTTCCTTCTTAATTCCTGGAGTGACAGACCCTGTGTAAGTTGTTTGACAAGCTTTGATAACATATCGAACATGTATATCTTCTTTTGGAATTTTTGAGAGCAAGATCTTTTGCAGCCTTATGGTCCCCTGCAACCAAGAGAGCTTGGTACATCCTGAAAGCATTCAAAATATAAAACGTTAAGAATATCATTCCCTATATATTGGAAATGGCAATGGAGCAAGAGTTCGTCAAAACCAAAACCGAAAGATAAAGCACAACAATAGTCACCTTAAGAAATTTAAAATGTTGTGAGGAAGACCAGCAGCTTCATACTCCTTCCAGACAAATCGGGCATTTTCCAAATCCTTGGCAATAACACAAGCATGGAGCAGAAAATCCAGACATTTTCGTGGGGGAGTGAGGCCGAGGTCATCCTTAACAATGCGAAGCAAGTTGAGGCCCATCTGCAAATGCTCGCGCTCTGAATGTCCGAATAGGAAAAATACCTGCACATTTTTGAAAGTGTATCCCTTATTGTCAGTTTGGCAATGCACAACCACACTGAGGGTTTTTTTTTTTTTTTTTTTTTTTTGATACCAGAAATCCCCGAGCTCACTTTGTGAGCCCGAAGTTAGAAACTGGAGCCCTCCAAACTCTACAATCTTTGGAAGGCAAGGAACTATGGCTTTTGTCATCTAGTGCCCATAAGGTGATTCGAACCCCAGACCTTGTGGGGGAAACTAAAGGCCCTAACATAACAACAGTGTGTTCTATCAAAGATTTTCCAGAAAAAGACACGATTCATGTTTGATAGGATATACTAGTTATGATAGTAATTAGTTATCAATATAAGTGGTTAGTGGTTTTAGTTAGTTGGATTATATGATGTGAGAATTAGAATAAAAAGATGTTGTAATAGTAAGTCAGGGAATTAGTGAATTGAAGTCGGACTTAGTCTCTAGGGAGAGATCAAAAGCGTGCTTGATAAGAACCAAGATATAGAAGAAATTGAATTAATTTTCGTATCGAAGAAGTAAAATAGAAATAATGAAATACAAGTAAAACAACAATTGAGTGAATTTAAGTGGGACTTAGCTCTCGAGAGGCTTTGATCTCTCCCTAGAGACTAAGTCCCACTTAAATTCACTAATTCCTATATTTACTTTTTGTATTTCATTATTTTGTTTTACTTCTTCAATAAAAAATCAGTTCAATTTCTTCTATATCTTGGTTCTTATCAAAATGCTTTGATCTCTACCAGAGACTAAGTCCCACTTCAATTCACTAATTCCCCCCCGACTTACTATTCTAACACTTTTATACTTATTCTCACATCACAAAGTCCAACTAACTAAACCGCTAACCACTTATTCTATTGATAACTAATTACTAACAGAACTAGCATAATCCTATCAATGTTATTCATGGATGAGAAAGGAGAATGCGGATTTTAAAACAGTTAATTGGATCTTATTAACAAAATATGACAACCAGAAGGTAGAAATATGTTTTAACCATATTAAGACAGTCAAATGATTTTAAGCACCATGTCAACTACATTAGGAAGGAACAATGACAAACCTCATCAAGAACAGCTTCCATAACAAGTTCATCTTCATCTTCGACACATAATTTATCCTTGACTTGCTTGAGCAAATCAGCAGCAGTACTGAAATGAAAAAAGAAAGAGGAAAAAAAAAAAAAAGGAGAATGAATAAGTTAGGGTATTCTCCAAATATATACACACACACAAAGGGTAAAGGCAAAAAATAAAATAAAATAAAATAATTAGAAAAGGGAATAGAAACTGTCGTGTGAATGGACCTTAAATGCTTGTATCGAACACAGTATAAGATAACTCTGCAGCAACCATCAAGCCAATATCGAGGATCATCCAATTCCTCTAGTAACTGAAGCAAGGTACTTGTCCCTCCATCAGAGTGGTAGTGGTCCTAATAGATGGATGAAAAGATGTCATTCCATCAAAAGGGTGACAAAGAATTAAGCTAGTCTCAAAATACCAGCGCTTAATGTGTGTGTGTTTATATATACATATATAGAGACGAATTTTCAATGTTACTTTCCCGGTTACCCGTCAAACATGAAAATTTGATAACATGGCGTGATAAGAATTCAGTTTCATTAATTGTGTATATATTTTAAGAAAAATATTGCTACTCGTCTATTTAACATAACATTTCTTTAGAAAGTTTAAAAGGCATGATATCAAGCAATTATTTTTGAAAACTCACAATAAGACCTATAACAGCTTTGGGTTCCAGACTGCATCCAGATTGCTTGATCTCTTCATATATAGTAAGGGCATCGGAGAACTGCCCATGTGTTGCAAGAGCTTGGACAAGCACGCTTTTGATTTCATTCAAGTTTTTAGCTGGAATCCATTCATCCGACAGTACCTGAAAAAAAATAGAAGGGTATAAATAACAATAAAAATCTCCAGGAATTAAGAGAAGCACAATGGAGCCATCTCAGAATTCGTATACTATAACCAATGCAGAACGAGGAAAGAAGCTCTTCAACCAAGTAGTAATACATTCAAAGAAACGTTAGCATATAGTTCTTCAATCAAGTCTTGTAATTGTTTTGTCAACACTGTTTCCAATATAAGACCAATTCTGCTTTACACTTCAACTAAGGAATCAGTACAAGAAAATAGCTAAGCACTAAAATACCTGTTTTGCCTTCTCAAACTGTCCACAACTTGCATATGCATTTATAAGTGCCATGAAAATAGTCTTCGTAAATTGAACTCCAGAAAGCTTTAGTTGTTCACAATACTGTAATCAGATACCCATATCAGCATCTCTTGAGGTCAAATTCAAGGCAAGGGAGATTATTTTATAAGGAAAAGAAAAAACATACATAGTAACTTCAGAGCAGTACAAGTTACTGGTTAAAATAAGAAACAATACCGTTATCATTTTTTAACGAAGTTTATCAAGAGCTTTCTTATGTTTTTTGATAGGAGACTAAGAAAATTTCATTAACAAATGACAACTTTACAGAAGTTTTTGGACGGATGAGAGATCCATCCAGAAAAAGGTAAAAATTACAAAACAACCAGAAACAAAGAGACTAGATGACCACACTGATAATCAGCCACCACTCAGAAATTACAGACCAGAGATCTCCTAAAGCAGCCTAAACCAAACTCAGCATTTAAACAAGTATGGGACATTAAATTTGGAATAAACATAAAGCATTCGATAGCACATCATAACAAAGTTTATCATGATTTCTTTCATCTTGATTTTCCGAAAAAAAAAAAAAAAAAAAAAAAAAAAAGAAAGGCAAATTCTACCTTGTCAATATCCTTCTCTGATTTGCAATTGCTTATTAGATAGCTGAAAGTCATTGAATCTGGTTTGACATCTGCTTTCTCCATTTGCTTGAGAACCATTAACGCCCCATAACTGTTCTTCTGCAGAGTACAGAAAAAGAAAAGTGTTAATGCATACCAAGTATGGATTTCATCCATAAAACATATTAATAAACATTTAGAAATATGACGGGCCACAAATGCAACAATAATAATTAAAAGGGGATGGCTGGATATATAACTAAACTTAATGACTGGTAAATTCCTAGTAAGAATGATATATAATCGCGTTCTTCTATGACCGCTAAGCTATAGCTGGCTGTCAATCATGAAAGGCATGAAGAAGTGGGATCAAAAGTAACCTGGAAACAAAATAAAGCCTCTAAACAAAGCCCGGATCTCAACAAATTGCGATAGAACATGTTGCTAGGGTCACATTTTGCTGACCTTTAGATCATGTTATTTCTCACAACTTCAGTTCATGTATTTTAAACCTTTATCAGTGCTTTTCAGTTGCTTTTGACTTGATTCAAAAGACTATTATACATATGAAGATGAAGCTGGTCTCTCCTTCTGAGTTTCTACCCTTAGAACTGCGACGACTCAGGATTTTAGTACAAAGCAACACAAAAGTGCACGTATAAGCATTCACTTTTGGACAAGAACGGAAAGGACAAGTTCAATTGAAAGTTTATTATTTGTCAAATATCATAATTTTTATTATAATTACAGACAGTCATCCAAGAAAAATAGGGTAAAATAGGTCCAAATAAGCAAAATGTGATAGCTGCAGGAGTCTATCCATTGTACATAGGCTTTAAAGACATTGTGACATAACTGTGAGGCAAGGTAAGGACCCAAAAGATTGAATGGAACAGTTAAAAAGACAAATGAATCCCCAAGGCCCTCCTTTACTTTTTTGCAAGCATCACTGGCAAAGAATACAACATAAGCATCTTAAAAAATTAGTAAAAAGCGACCTCACGGAAATATCCGCCATTATAGAGTTGTACATGTTGGCTGTGGGCGTCACATTCATTTTTCCAAATCACTTAGAATGCTGTACGCAGCGGCTACCTACAAAATCAAGTCACCTCAAAATATTAACATTTGTATAGAAGGAATAATACCCAATGGAAACTGAGGCATGTGCTTACATCTTTCATTCTCATGCACAAATTTATCATCAGCCTGAACGTTTTAGCTTTTGGCTTTAACTTGCGGTCACAGATCAGGGAATATACTCAGTGAACCTGGTGAGTAAAGCAGGAAAAAAGAGATATAGAACAACATAAAGTTAATAACATATTAAACCAGAAAGAGTTAAAACTGGAAACTCATTATCGTGCAAAGGAATATAAAGACAAATTATAGTATAAACTTCATGATTGAAATCCAAAAGAGAAAGCCAGAAAACTTAGAGAAGTACAAGAGTAGTATAAGCAAATTAAAAACGTATCGTAAATCGTTAGGACCTATTTGTTATCCAATCATTGCCACTGTTTTGATTTTTTTTTTCTTGCACCATTCTTTCTCTTTCCTTAATTCTTATTTTCTTTTAAAATTTATTAACCCGGGAGGGGCGAGGATAGGTAAGGTGGCGTCATCCTTTTAATGCATTTGGATCGACGTTTCACTCTATCTGACACTGCTTGACTAATTATGCATTTACCTTTGTTATTAAATCTCTGAAACAACCACAGCAAACTCCAATTTTCTTTCCGGGATATTAATGTTAAAAAGTCTTCAACAGTTATGGTGACTGTAAGCATTTGTGGGCTTTACATGTTTCTTTCTTTTGTTTTTTTTTTTGTTTTTGTTTTGTTTTATTTTTATTTTTTTTTTTTCCTTTTCTTTCTTTCTCTTTTTTTAGATATGCATTCCAGTTTGTTTTAACTTCACCATTCTCTAGAACGGAAATGGACTTCTGGAAGTATCTTCAAATTGGAACTTGGTAAAAGATAATATTTACCCCTGCAGATGCAAAAACGGTTAAGAAATGCATCTTACTAGATTATAATCGCAACTTTCTTCACAAGCGTGTAAAATATGGTTTATTGCCTCAATGGACACCGTCAGACCTCCTTTAAACACTTCATCAACCAAATCAAGAGCATCATGCACCTACATTTGATTGACAAAACAAATAACTTAAGTCAGTGCAATATTCAATTACAAAACGAATTAATAAACATCATAAGCCATACTTTCTAATAGTTCTTTTAACCAACAGAGAAGTCATACCTTAAGTAGAGTACAACAGTATTTGATAAGATTCTCATACGCTGCAGATGAGGGTGCCACTTCGAATTTCTCGTGCAAGTTTTTGAATGTTGAGAAAACATCTTCAACCTTCAACACCCAAAAATAAACATAAGAAACCCAAATTTAAAAATGTGAAACAATCAACGAGAGATTTCACTTCTAGTCCTTCATGTGAACTACTAAGACTGATTGGATGTTTGGTAGAGGGATTCGTTCCCACGATTCGAATCATGATTAAGTGATTCGCTAAAATATTTTCTCTCAAAAAATACCGTAAATCAAAAAATTATTCAATCACATGGTTTGAATCCTTCAACTAAACGTCAGGTGAAATAATATTAAAGCCTATATCTCAAGCACATAACATGGAAGAGAAAGAGATGGTTGGGTGTTGTTACAATCATGTCATACATGGTTGACATCAAATTCCTTGGTTCCCCCATAAAATAAAATAAAAAAAATCTCTAATATAGTCTACGACCCCAAGCCACTATTGGAGATCCTCATGTGACGCATATAAAGTGTCAATACCATATTTGTATATCAGACAATGCAGAGTTTCACCCAGAAGCAAACTGCATGAGGAGCAGAAGTGCCTCTTGTAACAACAACCCTAAGGAAATTACCAGCAGTATTCATGGGAAGTTCCTACCGCTAAGTTTGGGTTGCCAATTGCATAACTAGAGAGGAAGTTTGAGAAATTCTCTGCTCCAAAATCTGCAACATAATTAAACATACTCGCAATTCAACATATGGGAAGGAAAAAAAAAAAAAAAAACACACACACACACACACACACACACACAATAAAACTATCATTGAACGAACTTAAAAATCTGATAGACGAGATAATATGACATACAATTAGAAAAAAAAAGTTTCAAGTCGTTCACAAATAAAGTTTCAAGACAGGAATTGATTCCAGCTTATGAACTTACCACGCGCTTTGAATGCATTAAGAAACTTCTCCACAAAAGCATCCAATTGTACCTTTCCTAAGGATTTAAAGATAGCTGCTGCACAGTTCACTGACATCTTCGTAATATCAATGATTTCATAAAGCTTCAAAAGTTCCTTCTCCCTGCCACCTTAGAGAGCGCTAACAAGTAGTTTTCTACAACATGAGATAAAACCTGTAAGGTAATTGACAATACCAATGGCAAAGACCCAACATTGCAATAAAAGAACATTATCAAGAAAAGATAGCTACTCTTAAAGCAAAAACATCAACCTTGTAAACTGGAGTTGCTTTCCCCTTCCTCAGTCACAATATAATTAATGAGCTCCTGGATCTTTTCCTCATCATCAACTTTGATCCACATCAACATCTCATAATATCCTAACTTAGAAACTGCATTAGGATTTGCATCTTTGATAACTCCAAGAAAGAAAAAGAATTCTTGTACCATATCCATCTCTATCAAAAAGCCAAGAAAGGGACCGAAAGTTTCATCTTCTAGCTGAAAACCGTGTTCCTTCATCGATTTGAAAAATACATAAGCCCTGTGAATCTGTTCTAGTGCAGCATCTTCATCCTCAGCGCTCCTAGCCATCTCTATGCATACCTTTAGTAACGCATTATACTCTTTTACACTGGTTTCCTTCCCAACTTACCAAGACACCAAAAGCGGTACCTGGTCCTACCTTGTCTGCACACATGTTAACTAATCGATTGAAACGGTTAACCTGGGTGCTTTTGAAAAACCATTTATGTTTCCTTTCGCGTGTTACTTCTTTACGATGCAACGATATGCCACTGGGAGCAAGAGATGGAAACCATGGTATGCATAGTTCTCTCTCGAAACTGTCATCTGCTTCGACAAAATCATCTTCTTCATCATGTGAACTTTCCAAAGCATCAGCAGCTGCAAAAGAAACAAAGTAAGGACATAGCACCCCATTTGGCAAAGAGAATAAACCTATTGCAAAATAGTTGATGATGCTAAGCCAATACCCATTTTCCGGAAAACAAGTTACTCTAAAAGATGTGGAACAGATAGAACAATGCTAAAGAAGCTTGAAAAATGACAATGCTAATTGAACACATAACTTTCCAAGAGCATTAAGTTTCCCAAAATGGCTTGAGGAAAATTCTTTACTTTCTTATTATCTCTTGAATGCCTTACTTCAGACATTAGGGGTAAAAAAGTACACTTCCTAACATTTGTGCATTCCCAAATTCAAGAAACAAAGATTTGCAGCACCAACACAATAGTGATAGGTTCTTCTGGGTTCCCACTAAATTAGTCAAAATCCTTTAAAGAAATTAGCTCATAAACATGGGAAAAAATTATGAAATTTCCAGACTTCATTATATCTATTATATGTAATTCTCCAAGCGACAAAGATGAACCTAAAAGGAACCAACTTCGATTATACTTACTAATCAATATAGAAGATATCCTCTGCAATACCCAACAACTCCTCACATCCAAACCCGGAGAATCCACTGCGTTAAAAAAAAAAAAAAAAAAAAAAAAAAGGTATTAAGACCGAAAAGAAACAAAAATAACAATAAAATAATTTCCATATTCCATTACTTGGGCAGGTTCTTCATTTCACATGAACCAAAACCCAAAAATTTGTTAGAATATTGAAATTAGTACAATGACGTGAAAAGTGATCGCTCCTATAGTTCCGTAAGCATTTTGCCAATAACTATTTTTGAAAAGTTATTTCACTAATAAAATTTTCTTTTTTAGTCATTTTTACAAACACCAAAACCCCAAAGTTCTAATTTGTTTCCTTCCCATTCCTTTCCCAAATTTTTTTCTCATCAACAACTACTCAATATACCAGAACTCAAAGCCGAATCCAAATTGGAACTGAAGCGAACAGACTCGGAGACAGATTCTTCGCGGGATTTCTCCGCCAACGAACAAGAAGATAAAGACGAAGACGACGGCTTGGGAAGTTTGGGAGACGACTTATAAGCTTTGTTGTTGGTGTTGGTTGTGAGGACTCGAGAAAGGGTGGAGACGGTTTGTTCTTCGGAGGCGTTGAGAGCGGAGACGAAGATCTTGAGAGTGCTGTCCTCGACGGCGGCGGTTGAAGCTCCGACAGTGGAGGTTGCTTTGGCTTTGGCTTTGGCTTTGAGCTTGGGTTTGCGATTGGGCTTGATATTTGCTTTAATGGCGGAGCCGAAGAAAGAGCTTAGGCTCGGCGTCTTCGAGGCGGGCATTTGAGCTTAAGCCCCTCCTTTGCCTGGAAGGATTTTTTGGGTTTTTTTTGCTTTAACGGAGGTTTTGTGGTTTTAGACCCCCCCTCTCTCTCTCTGTCTCCCATTCCTCCCTCTCTCTAGCTATTTTTGTTTATGTCATGATATTACATATTTAAATTTTTAATTTAAATTAAGATATGATATTTTTTTAAAATTTTTTATTATAATAAAAATTAAATATGATATTTTTTTTAAAATTTTTATTATAAAAATTTAAAATTAAAAAATTAAATCGTTAAAATCAACTAGGCAAATATAATTTCAATTATGCTCATTTTTACAATGTTTTTGGTCTCTTTTTGTTTTAAAAATTTATTATTTAATGCTATAAAGTAATATTTGTGACTTGTTTAATTGTATTTTTTTTGTGTGTGAAAGTGAAAGTGAATAGATTTTTGAGATTTATTATTATTATTATTATTATTATTATTATTATTATTATTTTGCATTTGTTTTTGGGAAAAGTAAATGAGCATTTTAGCCGTTTTGTGGCTTGTCCTAGGGCGCGGACAAATGCTGTCTCAAACCGTTTTAGGAAACATAAATACGACAAGTGCGATTTTGTTTACCCAATTAAACGACAGAAAAATTATGAGATGCTAAGATCATGTCATGTAGAAACGACAACAGAATTTTTCTTACAAAATGGATGGTTAAAAACACCGGCGAGAGGAATTCAGTTTGTTAAATTTTTAAATAAGTGAGTGTAAATTTTTTCAAAAGGGACCAAAATGAAACGGAATTTTAAGAGAAAATATAAAACAAAAGAAAAAGAATAACATTTTTAAAATAGTAGTGATTGTAAGTATTGATTAAAATAAAAGACTTTAAAAAAGAAAAGAGGGAGGGAGTGTACGGTTTCAATCGCAACGGTCGGGAGAGTATATCTTTGATTTTTCAATATATTGATTTATTGATGATAGATTATATAATATACATATTTTTTTCTTAATAAAAGATAATTTTATAAATAATCCTTCAGGTTTACTCTCAATGCGATTTTGATTCCTAATTTTTAAATGTCCTACAATTGATCTCTAAAGTTTTATTTTATTTCAGTTGTAGTCATTTTGATTTATTGTGTAAAATATAGACCAAAATTGAAAACAAATAAAATTTTAAGACTATTTGCAAAATTAACTTTTTTTGTATTGTTTTAATTTCTAAACTTTATATATTTTCAAATTTGGTCCTTAATTTTTACAGATTTTATCAAATATTTAATACCAAATTAATAAAAAGACCAAAACTAAAACACAAAAAAAAAACTTTTAACGATTAATTGTGAGATGTTTAAAGGTCAGAAGCAAAAGTAAAATTAAAAGTAAACCTCAAAAATTATTTATAAGATTAACCCTAATAAAATTAATACTATATCTCATTTCTCAAACAATCCAGCGCATATAATTTATATTTTCATTTTTAAGTTATAATATTTTCGTGGATTTTCTTATTCTAATATTTTTTATACCCACTTTTGACAATATTGTCGTTTCTGATTTTGCTTTCAGTATATTTACAACTGCTTTAAGTAGTTTTCTTTTTTTAATTCTATTACTAATTAAGTTGATACAAACTCTAAAAATATAAGGGTATGTAACTACAAATAAAGACAGAATCTATTAGTAAAGATGAAAGAGGCATAAAGATGAACAATAGTGTAGAGACCCGATGGGAAATGGTTGGCTTAGCACATTACTAATTGAGCACGACAAAAACTAGTTTGACAAACCATTTTTAGTCAATAGATAAAATATTTGACCGAGATCAACGAAAGACTCAACACATTAGGATCACTTATAACATTTTATAAGATCAAACTTAACAGACTAGACTTACCACAATTAAAAAAAAGTGAGACGATAACTTTAGTTATCACACAACGAAAACATAAATGTTGAAACATCGCCTTATTATATCAAATAAAAACTAAAAATAAAACATAAGTCCCAAGCCACACGGACAAGATTATCGATAATAAGCCAGCAAATAAGACCATAGAGGATATATTGGTAAGCATCTAAAAGGGGTTGTTCTTTTGGAGTGTAATTTGAGTGTAATTTTTGAGTTGAATTTGACTTATAACTTGAGTTGAAGTTATAACTTGAATAAAGTTGAGTAAAATTAAATAAAGTTGAAACTTAAAAAAATGTGAGTGACTCCAAATGAAGATCCATGCGACTCCACTACCAGCGTTAAGTGCCCATCTATCAACCTTTATCCCATGACCATCGCGATGAAGAGAGTGAGATTTCGAGGTTGTAGGAACATCGGAGATCCAATGTGCATCACATGGTCGATCGACTGAAAACCCACCACCTCCAAGCCTTCCCCTCTACCCACAAAGTCAACACTACCACCGTGATCATCTTCATCGGACCTAGAGCTCCGTCTCTAGGACTGGGGGTTCAACAGCTAGCCAAGGGGAGGCACCAAACTCCAGGCCTAAAGAAAAAAGAGAGCGGTGCACAAAGGAAAAAAAAAAAAAAAAAAAAAAAACACTACAGTGAGACCTTTTTTTTTTGTTTGTTTTTTTAATTAGTAGTAGTTGTCTTTTCTGAAATAGTTTGCATGAGGATTAGGTCGTTTTCAGTTTTTTGTTCCTTTTTCTAGTTCTTGCAGCTTAAGACGGTTGGCGTTGCCTGCGCATCGCCGCCTTATTCTCTTTTTATGTATCCTTTTGAACTTTGATGATTTTGTCGTTTCTTATTTTGTACTTGTTTTGTGGTTGATGTCTCGCTTCAGATGCTGATGTCGTGTTTTGAGGATTAATGCTGTTTTATGGTGTTGGTATTACTGAAAATTATAGACCACAATAGACGGAGGGCATCTGTTTGTTATAGATCAGGAGGCGTTTTAAACTGTTTTAAAATATTATGGAGCATTTTAAAACAGAGTACATACTTCGGAAGCATTTATAAAAATAATTCTACTTAACATTATTGGCGTTCATTATTTTTGTCATCGTTAAGTTAGATTGTTTTCCGACTAATGACCGTTTTTGATTAAGGATCATTCGGCAACTCAATATAATAAAAAACTAATAGTTTGGGATTTTTCTAATAGAAGAAAGAACAAATTTTTTAGAGTGTACGAGTCTGAATTTTTAATTATTAATTATTAATTAATACAATTTTTAATTAAATAACTATATTAATTAAAAGAATATTAATCACTAGTAAAAGGTGAAAGTTTAGACTCATGCACTTTAGTAAATTTTAATAATTTTCTCTTTTAACTTGAGATTTAGGTCCTGCCGTTATTCTAATAGTTGTCATTTCTCACTCTTTTTGGCATATTTGTCGTTTTTTTAGCAGATTTTGTTCTTTCTTGTTCTGCTATCGTAACATTAACTACCAAATTAATCCCTTAAAGAATAATAATTAATCCAAAAATAAAATAATTTAATTTTTTTTTTCATCTCTTTTACCCTTGCTATAAAGGGTTATGTCTTTATCTTTTTACAGTGCACCAATTTTCTCTTCATTAAAATTTTCACTTTCCCAATTTCCAAAAAAGGTTTCTTGAGAAGCAAGAAACCTACCAGCCTAGTTCAAGCTGTAAACTTTCTCAGAAAACAAACCGTTATGCATGAGCAATACAAAGTTTCTGTAAATGGGAATTCAATCTTAAAAGTGTTTTCAAGTGCATTTTTAGTATTCTGCAAAGTCTCTGATCTCTTCCAACTCCGACCGTTTTTGTTCTGCAATTAAACTCTGAAGAAATTAAGCCAGCCATGCACCAAATCAAACCCATTAAATTCTCAAACCCCAACATTCTAATTTCTCATTTCAGCCACAGATCTCTGCTTCTTTGCATGGCAATTTGGAAAAGTCTCAGACACAGGTACTCTCCTTTTTTTTTTTTTAGAATCTCTTTTTTCTTTTCATGTGTTGCTTTTACGACATGTTTCTTTTGTTAATATTGCGTATCTTTCTGTTTCACCTTATTTAGCTGCTAATTCTTGGTGTTTATTGGTAATGATTGTATAAAGATGAGTTTGTAGCAATTCCCAGATTTTTTTTTTTTTGGAGGATGTGTAAATAGTTTGGTTAAGTGGTTATGGTTCAAAGTTGCTGAAAGCCCGTTTGTTTCTTGTATTCATCATTGATTTTGAATTATGATTCATGATTCTCTACAGTATTTTCTCTCACAAAAAATATACGTAAAACGAAAATGATTCTGAATACACAAACCAAACGAACACTGATTCTTGGTGAGATTATAGTTCTTTGAATGTTTCTAATACGAACAAAAATTATTCAAAGTTGTAATTTTTTTTTTCCTTTCAAACTGCTTTAGATGATAATTTCTCGATTTTTTGAATTAGTAATAATATGTATATAGCTACTTGTAATTCATATATATATATATATATTTTTTTTTTTTTCTTCTATAGATAACAGTACTAAATTGTAAAGAAAAGTTATGTTATGATGTGTTATGTGGATCTCATATGTGGCTGCTACAAATATAGAGAAACAGGTGGTACCCCTGGAAACGATTTTTAATTTAGTCCTAACTGATTCTTTTCTTGAAATAATTATTTTAGGTGGAAATTGAAAGTACTGGTTAGTCTTATAAGATAATAAGTATAATGAACAAACATAAAATAGATGAATACAAGAGAAATGATATCGCGGTTTAGTAACACCTTATTCCGCGGGGCCACGCCCAGTTGATAAACAATCCACTAAGAATTCTTTTACAATTCAATTGGTCTTAATCTACCCGAGACTCCCTCTCTAAGAAGATGCATATGAACTTGCAATTTCCTAATGGACTAGAACAACGAGATCTCCTCGACTTTTTAGTATTGGAATCCTTTCAACAAAGTTTTTCTCTCAAAAATACTCAAATCATCTCTCTTGAATACAAGTGCTCACCTCTCACAAAACCCAGCAATAACTTCGTCAAAAGGTGTACAATAAACTGAGAGACTTTTTGAATAAATAGGCAGAAGGAAAACAACTCGTCGATCTCTTCAAAATAAATCGCTAAATTAAATTTGTTGCAAATCCTTGTTGCAACAATAATTGCAACATAGCTATCATGGTCGACTTTTTCCAATCCAATTCGTATCAATTTCCTTTCTGCTGAAACCTTCCCAAAACTGTAATATGAACCTGGACACGTTCTTGAGAAACAAAGGCAGATCATACATCTATGAAATCTCCATAAAAAATCAATCAAATCAACCTACCATCTTTAGATCAAAAGTTGACTTTCAAAAATAGAAATTAAAATAAGTTTCTAGTTCTTTCAGAAAACTTCCATAAAGATCTTGCCAGCTGCACATCTAATTTCAACCCCAATTAACCAGCCAAATATTCCTAAAATAATGCCAATCACAAAACCAATAGAGTCAATACAAAATTCGGGAAACAAATCCTATCAATCAATACAAAATTCGGGAAACAAATCCTATCAATCAATACAAAATTCGGGAAACAAATCCCAACAGAAATAAATTTAAGAAATGTTTAGACAAACGAGAACACTACTGCTATGTTTTCATGGCCAAACTTAACAATAAAGCTTAATTTAGACGAGTCGTATGATTGAAGGGATGGATTAGATTTTGAGTGTAATTTGTTGGCCTCCTTTCCTGGTGAAAGTAGATTTCAGAACGTGACTTGTATGATGGTATGCAGAACCAACTTTGCACAACTCTAAGAAGCAAAAGTATAAGCGAATTTTACCCGTATGCATAGTTCTGTCAAAGAAAAAAAAAAAAAAAAAAAAAAAAGTAATTTGTTTTAACATATTGAGATCCTTAAATTCAAAAGCAATAGAAAAACCGAATATTGTTTGTGATAATTAACCACTCTAAAACCAGTATTTTCATAGAGCTAGTTGAAATGGAAGTGTTACTGCTAAAAAAGTGTAACGTCAGAATGATTTGTACGCCTAACATATCTCTAGAAACCAATTTCAAGCATACCGCGCCAACAGTTGTTCTTATGTGTCGACCAGTGGGTCGTACTAGCAAAAGTGAAGCGAACAAGAGTGATTATGCCATGTCATTGTAATCTGTAGGTATTTGGTATCTTCCTAAAAAGGTAAGAAACTTATTGCGAAATTTACAACTAGGACATTGTCAAATCCTCATGATTGTCGCCCACCGGATTGTATTTCACCGTCCACTTGTTGCAATGCTTAAAGGCCTTGATTCTCAGGTTGAATACATTTCCGGCTGTCGACGTGCTTTATATGTTTCTGAATTCTCCTTGTTCATTCAAGGTATATTTTCCAATTTCTCTCTGCAGGGTCATCTAAGGGGCACATTGCTCGGTGAGTGCCTTCCTCGTTTTGTGATCTTCCTTTTGTAATTATAATATTCTTTCATTGCTTAGTACTTCATCTAACATTTATGCATTTAGCACATGTTAGTTGACAAAAGATTAGCATTTCGAGTACGGAATTGTGTGAGATTGCATCAATGGATAGAAAAATTCGTGCCTTTTTTTTTTTGGAAAATATACTTCCCCTTGCGTGTTCTCTGAATTCAAACATGTAACACTTTTGATTTAGCACTTGATTAGGGTGCCTGTTTGTTGTAAGGGTCTTAATTTTGCAGGCTGATGTATCAAGTCAACTAATCCAACATATGATGAATGTAGAGTTTTTCTTCTCTTTTTTCTTTTTGTTTTCTTAGTGTTTTCTTTTTAAGTGATTGTTTCTGTGATGATATGTCCTTATCATTGTTAGATAGATGTCTGTAGTTGTTTTGTGAACGTCTGATGAAGACGAATTAAATTCGCACAATAATGTAATCGATCATTCAAACTTTAGCAAAATATGGGACAAAATCCTCCTCAAGAAAAATTATTGCATGTTTAGAATGAGATAGAGTGGAACAACGTGCTGTTGATTCTAGGGCCACTGGTAAAAGGAACTAAAAATTTATGTTACCATTCCTTTTCCTTGTTTTTTCTTTCCAATAGCCTCTCGTTTAGGTTGTTTTCGCTTTTGACTCTTGTTTGATATAATGTGCCATTCTTTTCTAATTCTCTCAGCAAACGTTTAATACTAAATGCCAGCGAACAATTTCTGATATACTCTCCATAATGCTGATAGATTTCATCTGGGATTCTTTTTTAAGTGCTGCGTAGAAGCTTCTCTCGGAAAGCCGTCGAGAAATTCTTACGATTGACAGAATGCTTGCTAAGCGTATCCGACTGATAAAGACCACTTGGTATGATGTTGATTCCTCAAGCGATATTCTTGACAATATTTTTTTAAGGTTTCCTGTTAAAAGCCTCTTACAGTTCAAGGCTGTCTCTAAACATTGGCATAGCGTGATACGCTCTCTGAGTTTTACAAAATTTCAATTAAGCCTTTCCAAAGAGAAACCCCGCCGCTTTTATACTTTACCCATATGTGGATGAGGTGACAAATGTGTACATGGTCAATGCCGATGGTATAATGACGGAAAAGGTTACTCTTCCAGGCTGTGAAAATCTTTCTTTCCTTAGTATGATATGTTAATATAATGGTCTGGTATGCTTCACAAATTGTCCCTAGGTTCCAGATTCTGGAATGACCAAAGTGGATTTGACGGACTAGGAAATCCGTATATGCAATCCTGCTACTCGCAAAGTCCATTTACTTCCTGCAGGTAGCTCCTCAGAGAAGGAACCAGTGGCTGGAGTTGCCTTCGGACTAAGTGAGTACAAAGTGTTTCGGATTTTCCATACCAAAACTGAATCTCAGGATTCCTGCCCTGAGTGTGAGGTGTACACGCCGAGCACTGGAGCCTGGAGAGGCGTAGGTTCCGTTCCGCAATTCCCCATATATCTCATAACATATTTGTTGGCGGAAAAGTCTATTGGTTTCTCCCTTCGGAAGAAGATCACAGAACTGCAGGGTCTATTCTTTCGGTTGATATAGAGGAAAACTTTCGAGTAATCGAACTTCCTGGCCAAACTGGATGGCCACTTGTGCCTAATTGCTATTTATGATGATGATCTGATCATGGATATCTGGCTTCTTAAGTATAGCAATGAGGCTTATTATTGGGAAAGGAAATGTAGTGACTACATTCCCTACTCGACCATAGAAGGCACCGACGCTGCAGCGGGGAGAAAGAACGAGATCTTTATAATAACTACGGAGCATTATTTCCTGTATGATATTGGACGCAGGACCTGGATAGAACTTGATTTTGCAGAAGCGTTTGACAGGAACTGTCCTGCTATCTTTTCGTATACTGAAAGCCTTCTCCCATGTAAGTAAAAATCCTTTTTTTTTTTGTTCTTCAAGTCTAATTTTGTCCTATGTTTGAAGAACATGATTACACATAATGTTTAATATTTCTTTGAATTTCTTGAACAGGTAATGGAAGTTTGGGTCCTGAGGTTTGATTCTTGTTCACGAGGTTGGCAACTAGCAAGACTTTCAGGCACGAGAACAGTCGTATTCTCGAACATCGGTCGTATTTCGAAGTGAATTACTATCTTTCCTGGTTTTTTTGCTCATTTAAATTACATCTTCAAGTTATATAATTCGAGTACCTTTTGTTTGTTTGGCTATTGATTTAGCCTTTAGAACTTTGTGAACTGGTGGTTGTTTTGTTATGGTTTTATGGTATCCTGAAAACTCCTAATTTGTCTTAAAATATCCTTGTTTACTTTGTCTTTTTAGCATTTTCTTTTCCTTTTACAACTTGTGGATGCTTGGATATTACATAATAAGCATTTTCTTTTAGCTCTCAGAAAATGTCACATTTAACTTTTTCTGTTATAGTAAAAAACTTTCAGAAAATGTCACATCTCAGCTCAAATCGAAAACTCGAATCCGCGAAGTGAACGAGAACTTAATTGTTGTTGCCGATAGTCAAGGAGATAAGCTTGAAATGAATAAGAAGGCTTTCAAATGAATTATTGTCAGAATAGACTGTATACGCCATGTTATTAGCGTATACGACATATAAAGCACTAATCCATTGTCGTTTGTTCATAGAAGTCTCATTGGTACCAATGCTGGTGCAGCCCAGCCTAGTAGTGATACACTAGTCTACAATCTACATTAGGTCTTTCACCAAAAAAAACACCAAATAAAAATTTTAAAAAAATCGACTGGCCCCTTTAGTTTCTAATTTATTGGAGAGAATTTTGAGAGAGAACTATTGATAGGAAAAAATCATAAGTTTAAATACATTTATTAAATGGGCTAAAATTAGGTTGCGTTTTTAGACATCTTGAGTTTAAGTTTCACAATATAGGGTCCCCAAAACTTCTTGAGTATGGATTAATTTTTTATTTTTTATTTTGTTTGCTGCACTCTAAGTAATTTACTGGTATTTGGCAAATGATTAGACTCCAAATTTTTAATTTGGGGTTTTTAGTACATTTGCCCTCTTAACTTGTCATTGTTTAGCAAATTACCCCCTTTACCAAAACTTTTAATTTTGCACATTACCCCCTTAACTTGTAAAGTTGTTGCAAGCCCCATTTTAATTGTGATTATATTAAATTAGTGTCAAAAAAATACGTTCCGCAAAAAATTATGGGATAACATCAAATGGTTAACATGAAATGGGATACATTTGAGATAACATTTGATAAGGTACCAATTATGTTATTCTTTTCACCAAATGGTTGACCATGAAATATTGTATTTTCCCTTGCATGACTTTCTGGCTGTGAAATCAATTTTGATAATTGAAAAAAAGAATGGAGAGCAGGTACACACTAAATACTATATTATCAAGTCTTTTAGAAGCGTGAGAGAAGATATTTTATCAACAAAAATTTGGCCTTCTGATCCCATGTGCCTTAGTTCCTTTTCATATATATATGTATATATATTTCTGTATGTATGTAGAAATATTGTGTCTTCAATAAGGTGTTATTCCATCCCAAGAGTTGCGATTATAGAACAAGACTAAAGCATGACACATGCATACACACATACATATACATACATATACATATATATACACATATATATGAATGGCAACTTTGTATATCTATTAGGGACATAATTGCCACTTTTTCTAGCCTTCCAATCTATAAGAAAACAGTTATATATATATGAAATAAAACTATAAGAAAACAAAAACGTGACTTTTAAGTGGCATTGAATGGAATATGCTACATGCACTTGTACATATCTAATGTATCAATACACATGGCCTGATTATATGACACCGAAGACACGTTCCAATTTTAATTTTAATGTATATTTTTTCAATACAAGACTTGATCAAAAGTTGTAACAATGCAATCAATATCAACATTCTATGGTCGCACTTAAAGGGGATTTTTTTTTTTTTTTTTTTTTTTTTTTTTTTTTACCACTTAAGAGAATGACATGTAAAGAAAAACCAATAAAAGAAAACAAGCTCCTTCGGTCATTATAAAATTGACGCCTTTGAAAGATGACGAGTAAAACAATTAGCTTTAGAGACAGAATCTTCACGATTCAATCATTTTTTAATATGATCTTTTCCCAAACATAAACCGTTTGTTTTTTCATGTTTTGGCAGGATTTTCAAATGCAGGCACGAGGCACATTAATTGAAAAAAAAAAAACAAAAACAACGACGGTGGAATAATGGATTAGACTGTGGCCGAATAGGGAAAAATAGTACATGTCTTTAGCCTTATTCAACTAGGCAAAACTTCAGCAAAAAAAAAGGGCAAAAGACAAGAAAAAACTTGTATCAATCATATATTTTCCTTTAGTGATCAAACCAAGTCTTTTTCACCTTGATGATAGTGTATTAGACTTGACCTATAGGCATAATTTTCAAGAGTAAGAAATGAGAATCATTCCAAGGAAGTACTAGGAGATACATAAAGACAAATAAACAATATACATATTATCTATGATTGCACGTAATTCCACACTTGATTCCATTGTAAATAGTGATAAGAGTTACATTATTTTTTCCATAGAGGCACTATAAAAAAAAGTCAGAGATATAAGGAAATAATTATATATTATAAATTTTATAATTAAAGTTAGAGAAATAAGTACATAATTATATATTATAACTTTATAATTATTAAATAGGGACACAATTATAATTGTTTTATAAACTGAGGGCTACAGCAGAAATTCTTCACAGGGAAAAAAATTTTAAAATATGAGTGGGGTAAGCATCAAATTTACACAAATGTGACAACGTCATTAATTGTATAAAGTAGAATTCAAATCCCATCACTTCAAAATCAAATGACAAAAAAAAAAAAAAAAAAAAAGAAGGAAAACAAGGTCATATAACTCGGCAAAGTTACTAGTTGGTCTTATATATAAAAACAAAACATTAATACATTCATGACCTACAAAGGCATACAAAGGATGCCGGCTATTTCATTTAAAAAGACCAATTAATTAACTCCGCTTGGCATTGGAATTGTCACTGCCTCATAGTGAAAATGACAAGATAGCATTAGATAAAATAAGCTGTCCAAGTAATGAATTTTGTATAAGAAGTTTGGAGTTAAAAAAAACTTTGCTCTTCTAGCTAGAAAGAGCAACAACAATGGAAGGCAAAACGGGGGTAAAAAATGGCATCTTTCGTTATGCAGATGGCACAGACATGATATTGATGCTGTTTGGGACTTTGGGAAGTATGGGAGATGGCTTGCAGAATCCTCTCATGATGTACATTCTTAGTGATGTTATCAATTCTTATGGAATTCCCAATGGCCCTCTCACTAATGATGATGTAGACAAGGTAAGCATATCATCGAATTCTCATAATAATTGCTCAAGTTTAGACTAAAACGGGGAAAGAGAACAATTCAGGGAACAGAAAGTGTGTTAAGTTAATATTCATGGCGGATCCATCCAGGGAGTAGGCAGTCATCCCACCCTAAACTTTTGTTTTTTCTCTTTAATTTTGTAGATTAAGTTTTTTAAATTTTGTATTTTTCAACCCCAAAAATTTCATATCTCTTTATTTGTTCAACCTCGTTAGTTCATTCATGCCCCACCTGACAGATTTTTCTGGCTCTGATCCAGAAAATGTGTCCCTAAAAATGATTGTGTTTGGAAAGAAAAACTTTTAAACTACTAAAGCTCTTATATGTAAGTACTTTGTGATTCTCCTATTACTTGAAAACTTGTTGCTGTATGATTTTTATATGTTTCTCACAATAAATGCCTTTGTTTATAGGACATATGCCTTTGTTTACAAAGCAGTGTGTAAATTTTCTTTCCTTTGTGATTTTTATTTTCCAGTTTGCACTCAGACTACTATATGCTGCAATTGGAGTTGGACTTTCTGCCTTTGTTGGTAAGTTAAAGCAATTTAATCCATTTTAAGATAATACCAAAAAAAAAAAAAAAAAAAGAAAGAGTTAATAATAAGGGACACTCTCTGGTACGCTAACATACCAGTAAGCCAAGTTTTTTATTCGCCAGATCTGCATAAAATCACGTAAAAGTTAAAAAGTATGCAGATTCACAGTTAAAAGAACCTGGCCTGTCGGTATGCTAAGCGTACCAGAGAATCTCCCTAATAATAGAAGGACCTTACTATTTTCCCTCAAATTTACTTTTTGCAGAAGGAGTTTGTTGGACAAGAACTGCAGAGAGGCAGACTTCTAAGATGAGAACAGAATATTTGAAATCTGTCCTAAGACAAGAAGTTGGTTTTTTTGACACCCAAACTGCTGGTTCTTCAACAACTTCCCAAGTTGTCTCAATCATCTCCTCTGATGCAAATGCTGTCCAAGTTGCTCTATGTGAAAAGGTATTTCCTTTCAGAAACACTTTTCTTTAAGTTTCCTCAAACCGGGTTGAAAAATACGAAAATTCTTTGGTCGGATGTGAAAAAATACCTTAAACCTCATATTTTCATACTAATTTAATTCTGACCATATCTAACGTTCAGAAACACGAATTACCGACAGAGGCTCCTAAAAGCGATCCTAGTCTACCCAAGAATTATAAATGAGTCCCGTAATTTAATTTCATAGATGCACAGTAAATGAAATGGCAAGCAAAAATTAATACACTAAAACTTACTGATCAAAATTCAAGATGAATGGGATATTTCCAGACTTTTAGTTGTGGTAATGCCTCAAATAAAATTTGAATCTTTCCTGTTTGTAGATCCCGGACTGCCTAGCTCACATGTCAACCTTCCTTTTCTGCCACATATTTGCCTTCAAGCTCTCGTGGAGGCTCACATTAGCAGCCATACCACTTTCAATCATGTTCATTGCACCGGGGCTGTTCTTTGGGAAGATCATGATGGGCTTTGTCATGAAATCAATTGAAGCTTATGGAGTTGCCGGTGGGATAGCCGAGCAAGCGCTTTCTTCGATAAGAACCGTATTCTCGTATGTGGGAGAGAATCAAACACTCAATAGGTTCAGCTCTGCACTTCAAAAGGTTTTGGAATTTGGAATAAAGCTTGGTCTCACCAAGGGACTGATGCTGGGAACCATGGGAGTGATTTACATTGGCTGGGGCTTCCAGGCTTGGGTTGGGACGTATTTGGTGACCCAAAAAGACGAAGAGGGTGGCCATGTTTTTATAGCTGGGTTCAATGTTCTTATGGGAGGCTTGTGAGTCATTCTTCTTAGTTATTATTATTATTTTTTTCCTTTTGTTATGATGTGGGGCCTATAACTCTTGCTTTACTAACAAAAAATGAAACCACGAGGATTCAAACTCTAGTGGACATACGCATACACTCATGCACTTGGTTTTGAGCTAGCCTCAAGTGGCTTCCCAAATTCTCATATTCATTAATAAATAATGCTCCGTTTATTTCACCGAATTGAGTTTAGAATTTGAGTTTTATTACAGTAAAAAGCTTACAGAAACAGTTACATTTAACTTTTTTATTACAGTAAAAAGCTCTCATATAAAGTCACATCTCAACTCAAATTAAAAACTAAAATCAACAAACTAAACGGGTCATTCATTTCTCAATTCAGTTTGATATTCACAATTCTTTGGTTTTGTCACTTCAGGAGTATATTAAGTGCCCTACCAAATTTAACCGGCATCACAGAGGCGTTAGCAGCCACTACTCGGATTCTCGAAATGACTGATCGAGTACCAGCTATTGACTCCGAAGATAGGAAAGGGAAGGCCCTATCACATGTCAGAGGAGAAGTGGAATTCAAGAACATTTATTTCAGCTATCCATCAAGACCGGATACACCAGTCTTGCAAGGTTTAAGCCTGAAAGTTCCAGCCGGTAAGAAGGTCGGCCTTGTTGGAGGTAGTGGCTCTGGAAAGTCCACAATCATTGCATTGCTTGAGAGGTTTTATGACCCCATAGATGGAGAAATACGATTGGATGGATACGGAATAACAAGGCTGCAGCTAAAATGGTTGAGATCTCAAATGGGGCTTGTTAGTCAGGAACCGGTTTTATTCGCAACATCGATAAAAGAGAACATACTTTTGGGCAAGGAAGGGGCTTCAATGGAACAAGTGATAATTGTTGCTAAAGCTGCAAATGCGCACGATTTCATCGTTAAGTTGCCGGACGGATACGAAACTCAAGTAAGCAAACATAGATTCTTCCCATTTTATACTTTTTAAAGTGTTTTTTGCTTCTAAGCTTGGTTACTTGTTTAATGAATTTAGAAATAAGAGACACAATGCTTGGCTTTGACTTGTTTTAGAAAGGTTCATTTTTATGGGACGTCCTTTGGAGAAGTTAGAAAAATTTTGTCCACAAACATGTAACATCACTTAGTATAATCATTTAGGAAACCTTTCTAATTTCAACCATTGCGGTTTACCAGGTTGGCCAATTCGGGGTTCAAATGTCCGGTGGACAAAAGCAGCGAATCGCCATTGCACGAGCCCTCTTGAGGGATCCAAAGATTCTACTGCTTGATGAAGCCACTAGTGCACTGGACGCGCAAGCTGAAAGAGTAGTAGAAGAGGCCATTGATCAAGCATCAAAAGGAAGAACAACAATTATCATAGCCCACCGCCTATCCACAATCCGAACAGCAAACACAATTGTGGTTCTTCAGTCGGGAAAGTAGTTGAATCAGGCACGCACAATGAGTTGATGCAGCTGAACGGAGGCCAGCATGGTGAATATGCCAAGATGGTGCGGTTACAACAAATGGCAGCACAAAATGAGGATCAAAAGCAGTCGAGTACTCAAATAGAGGACATACCTCGACGTAGGAGTGTCTCACCAAGTCCTCTTAGAAGTCCTTACAGTATCAGATCAAGCGCTCCAGGCACTCCTTCACTATACGCCTTCAGCACAGCAATGTCCGTTTCCATGGGGACACCCTACTCGTACTCTATTCAATATGATCCCTCTTACGAAAGTGATGATGAATACTTGGGATACTCAACTCAGCCGGCTCCTTCTCAATGGCGGCTGTTGAAACTGAACTCACCTGAGTGGGGACAAGCGTTACTTGGATGCTTGGGGGCGATTGGCTCAGGGGCAGTACAGCCTATAAATGCCTACTGTGTTGGATCACTGATATCGATATACTTTCTCAAGGATGAGTCTGAAATTAAGTCCAAATCTAGAGTTTTGTCCCTCATGTTCTTAGGCATTGGAATCTTCAACTTTTTCACAAACACCCTGCAACACTACAACTTTGCGGTCATGGGAGAAAAGTTGACGAAAAGAGTGAGGGAGAAACTGCTTGAGAAGTTAATGACATTTGAGATCGGATATTTTGATCAAGATGACAACACAAGTGCAGCCATTTGTGCAAGGTTAGCCACCGAAGCCAACATGGTAAGATCCCTTGTCGGAGACAGGATGTCGCTGCTTGTCCAAACGTTTTTCGGTGCTGCCTTTGCTTATGGGCTTGGTCTCTTTCTCACATGGAGGCTAACCCTCGTGATGATAGCGGTGCAACCACTAGTCATCGGAAGCTTTTACGCAAGAAGTGTCTTGATGAAGAGTATGGCTGGAAAAGCCCGAAAAGCTCAAAAGGAAGGAAGTCAGTTGGCAAGTGAAGCTGTCATTAACCACAGGACTATCACCGCATTTTCTTCTCAGAAAAAGATGTTGGGGCTCTTCGGTGCCACCTTGAGAGGTCCCAAGAAGGAGAGCATTAAGCAGTCCTATGTCTCGGGTTTCGGATTGTTTAGCTCACAATTCTTCAACACAGCTGCTACAGCTTTAGCTTACTGGTATGGTGGGAGGTTACTGGTGCAAGAGATGATTACTCCAAAGCACCTTTTCCAAGCATTTTTGATATTGCTTTTCACTGCTTATATCATTGCAGAAGCTGGAAGCATGACTTCTGATATATCAAAAGGAAGCAGTGCCATTCAATCTGTTTTTGCAATTTTGGATAGGAAAAGTGAGATTGACCCGGATAACAAAATAGGGCTTGACTTCAAGAAGAGGATAAAGGGTCGCGTTGAGTTTAAAAATGTCTTCTTTTCATATCCAACTAGACCTGAGCAGATGATCCTCAAGGGACTAAGTCTTAGAATCGAAGCAGGCAGAACAGTTGCATTAGTAGGCCAGAGTGGCTCCGGAAAATCTACCGTTGCTGGACTTATCGAGAGGTTTTACGATCCTCTCAAAGGATCGGTACACATAGATGAACAAGATATCAAGAACTACAATTTAAGAGCTTTGAGATCCCATATTGCACTAGTGAGTCAGGAGCCTACACTTTTTGCTGGAACTATCCGCGAAAACATCACTTACGGGACAGAGAAAGCTTCAGAATCTGAGATACGAAAGGCCTCAAAACTTGCTAATGCTCATGAATTCATAAGGTACGCGAAAACAGTGCAGTTTACAAATTACAGTAAACAAGCTTTCCTATTAAAAATAAAATAAAATAAAACATTTTGCATGCTTAAGGGAGAAAAGTGACTTTGTAATCATCTCAAGATTGACTTCTAATTAATGTGGTAGAGAAACAGAAAATGTTGTATGCCATGGAAACCGGATTTCATTTGCTAAAACCCGATTTTCATTTGTTTTGTTTTTGGCCTTTGGAATTGGCTTTTTCAGTGGAATGAAAGATGGTTACAGCACATACTGTGGGGAGAGAGGAGTTCAGCTATCAGGAGGCCAGAAACAAAGGATTGCGCTTGCTCGGGCGATACTCAAGAACCCGTCAATCCTCCTGCTGGATGAGGCCACAAGTGCCCTTGACAGTGTGTCTGAAAACTTGGTCCAAGAAGCTCTCGAAAAGATGATGATCGGAAGAACCTGCGTCGTCATCGCTCACCGACTGTCCACCATACAGAAGTCAAACTCCATTGCTGTCATCAAGAACGGTAGAGTTACAGAACAAGGCTCACACAATGAATTGATCTCTTTAGGGCGTAATGGTGCATACTATTCTCTCATAAAGCTACAAACCAGTGCATCACCTCCTCAATAAAACCACAGAATTTCGGAAACTACTAAAAGGTTAAAAAAAAAAAGGGGAATGTTTTGAATTACTAGTAGGAATTTCAGAATCTGGTTTAAGTGGAGCAACGAGGAAATTTGTGGCCTTTCAGAGTGCATTTTTACTTGATGTTAAAGTGAACATTTTAGAGTATTAGATGGATAACGGATTTTGGTACAATAATTTTTCTTTGCAGATTATGGTTTATTCTATTCTATTCTATTCTATTTTCTGGCTCTGTTGAGAGCATTTTATCTCAGTTCGAAAGAAGAAAGAACTTTATTTTCTTTGTGGTTTTTTCGTTCATACATGAAAGTAGAAAATATATGGCTTTCAGGTTTCGGCCAAAAGCAGGGACGAAAAGAATAAAATGGACGGACGTTGTTCATTTCACATATTTAAATTTTTAATTTAAATTTTTATAATAAAAAATTTTAAAAAAATATCACATTTAATTTTTTTTATTATAGTAAAAAACTCTAAAAATAATATCTCAATTTAAATTAAAAATTTAAATTTATAAAGTGAATGAGTAAAACATGATCCCAGAAGTTTTATTTGTCATTGGCTTGTAAATTCCAAAGTTCAGGCCTTTAGTTTCTATCAACCAAAAAACAAAAAAAAACAAAAAACAAAAAATAAAAAACAAAAAATTCAAGCCTTTTGTAGCATTAAGAACGTACTCAGAAATTCACCATAAATCACAGTCAAAATTGAAATTCAAAACTAATAATAGAGGTAGGACCAATCTTTTGTCCATAAACTTGCAAAAGGAAAAGGTAAGGAAATTTCCAAATACACGTACTTGACTTATGTGTGTTGAAAAAAAAAAAAAAAAAAACTCTAATAAAAAAAAGTTAAATTTAAATTATTTTTTAAAAAAATATTATAATAATATACTTTGAATCATGAATAATCTCAGTTCATTTTTGGCATCACATTTAACAACCAAAAAAATCCCAAAAAAACAAACCACATTTAACAAAAACAACGACCACACCGAGTTCTGCTACAAAACATCTTTCTAAATCGGTTCTATTACTTGCTTCAACGGATTAACTGAAACCAAAGAAAAAAACAAAAACAAAACAAAGTTTCTTTCTTTAGAGATATCAAACAAACACAACCCATTTAGCCAGCAAGATTTGCACTCCAAATTTTCCCTTTTTATTTTTTATTTTTTTGTCCCTCATTACTGAGAGAAAAAAAAAAAAAAAAAAACTGCAAAATACAAAGTACGAACCGTTGGTGACTATTTCTGCAGCATCTCACTATTGAAGAGAAAATACAAATTATTGGCAACAAAAAACAAAAAACAAAAAACTTCTTTCTTTAGCCAATTGACGACCAAAACCCCAACCTTCAAAGAGAAAAATCAATTGTAGCCAATGCATTATCTGAAAACCAAAAAAGCTTGTTTCTTTAGAGAGATCAACATAACCAATTTTAGCCTCCAAAATTTGCATTCCAAGATGCTTTTCTTTTTTTTTTTTTTCAGGAAAGAAAAAAAAAAAAAAAACTACAACATACAAACCGTCAGTGACTATTTCTGAAACATCTTGTTATTGAAGTCGAAACATAAATCACAAGTAACAAATAATAAACACAATCAAATAAAAAAAAAAAAAAAGAAACCCAAAAATACTCACCAAAAACTAAGCAAAACCCAGATCAAGAAATTGACCAAAACCCCAACTTTTAAAGAAAATCCTCCATTTTTCCCAGCCCCAGATAGCTTAATCGCCTTCTTCTTCTTGACTTTCTCTCCAAACTCGTTGACTTCCACGTTAGCACCAACTTTAATCCTATTCCTCTTGGTCTTCCACGCCATGATCTTGAACCTCACTGCCGTCGCCAAATCTACCCTAAACGTTGTCGTATTGACCGCCATCGCCGCCGTCCAGTTCAGCCCCGCGGCGGAGAAGTTCACCTCCTTCTTGGCCGTCTTCTTGTGCCCCTGATAAAACGCAGCAACAAACGTGTCGTTTACGATCTTCTTCGGATCGGTGATGTTAGGGATGTACGAGAGCGTGAGATTGACGTTGTCGTAGAAGATTCCCTTGTCCTTGTTGCCGTTTTGGAGCTTTAAGGTGAGATAAACCGTGGTGTTTTTCGGATCGTTTAAGGTTCTGTTGAGGGCCGGGAAGTAGAAGGATTGGACGGCGCAAGTGGGGTTTGAGGTGCGGAGACTTAGCCACAAAAAGAGGGCGGTGAGGCCGAGAGTGAAGATGAAGCTGAAGCAGCACCGGCAGCAGCCGCCGTCGCCGCCGCCGCCACGGCGATAATCCATGGACGCCGGCGAGGTCTCCGACGAGGTCTCTCAAATGGGTCGAGCTCGGAAATCGAAAAGCTTCAAGGGATGGAGAGAAAATGGAGGACAAGATAAGGAAGAGATGTTGAAAGAAGCTGTGAGGTTACAGTTTAGTGCATTGTTGGGAAAGGAAAGAGACCAATAATTGTTGACTTTGGTCTACTCTCTTGGTCTTCTTTTTTTTTTGTTTTTTTTCTTTTTTCTTTTTTTCTTTTTGGAAGTAAAATAATTGTTTTCGTTGTTTTTGCTAACGTGGCAAGTTTTGATTAGTGAGACTCAAAAGAAGGAAAAAGGGTTAAAAAAAAAAAAGAGAGATTTCTGTGGTTAATCTTGAAAAAATAACTACAGATAATGAGAGCAGAAGTTTTTGGTGATGAATGAATGGAAGTGGAAAATCTTTAGTCCAAAAAAGAAGACGGGGAGGTTGAAAAATAATGAACTTGTGATATGATGATTAACAAGGCGTTTGGGGCTTTAATAGTGATGAGGAAGAGAGAGAATAGGTTGGTTTTTTCTAGGAAAGTGTTCGCAAGAGTTTTTCCACGAAAGGTTGTGAGTAATAGAACTGAAATAAAATGAGTTTTTAATAGTTACGTTTTAATAGATTATTTTTAAATAAAATATATAAATTTAATAACATAATAGATATAAATAAAGTTTCTAGTTAGATATTTAGAAAATTTAATTAGAATAATAGTGTGTAATTTTATATAAATTATGTATATTTATATGTAAAGTGGTATATGTTAAGTTATAAAAATTAATAATGTATATTAATTTTTAAAATATGTATTTTTTATAACTGAGCATATAATAAATTGATTTGTTATATTTCATATTAAATATATACGCCTTTATATGTAAATATATATAATTTATATATTAATTTATATAAAATTATACAACTGTTATTTCGGTCAGACACTTACAAATACTTGATCGAAGATAATTCCTATAAATATATATATATATATATATATATATATATGAAAATTGGCTTAACTAACTCTAAGCTGCTGTGAAAGTGAGTTCAATGCAGTAACGAGTTACGACCACTAAAAAGGAAATCAGCAAGATTGTCACAAAACCGTGTGATTGACCATTACTTATGCCGTCATTCCTAATTGAAAAGTGATCATCTTTTGTTGTGTTTTCTAATTACTATTGATTTTATTAATTACATGATAATTAGGTTTAAAGGGTACTGCAGAAAATAAAATAAAATAAAATACAAGTCTCATTATCCAAAACTGGTCCATTGGCGACGTGGTTACCTGGCAGAGCAACTTCGAACTCGGAAGGAACGCGGTTTGAGTTTTAACTTTTAGCACTTGTATACTTGTACTTGTACATTTAAAAAAAAAAACCAAAAACAAAAAACAAAAAAAAAAATGAAATGAAAACTTTGTCTCAAGCATCAAAAGTCTCTCATTTTTTTTTTTTTTCACAATTCAAATCACAATTTAAATTTTTTATTATAATATTTTCTCTTAGTAAAATTTAAATTTAACTTTTTTTACAATAATATTTTTCTCACATAAATTTATTTTTTTATTCAAATTCTCAACACAAACTCCTAAAAAGAGAGTGGTTATAATTTCTTAAAAAAGTTTTGTTGGGGACAAATAATACGTTTAGTTGATAAATTCAGAATCATTTTCGATTTACGTGTATTTTTTATGAAAAAAAATATTATAACGAATTATAAATTATGATTCGAACTATGATACGAATCCACTAACCAAACGCAGTGTAATACTTCATTTAAAAGGTGCCAAAGTTTTAAAGGTGTCTTTTTGTTTAGTGTTCAGGGAGAGGGGAAAGAGAAAAATGCTTTCCTTATTGTTACTTTCATGGAAGCAAATAATATAAAAATAAGTCATTCAGATTGTAGATTGTGTGCTAATATTATGTTTGGTTTGCTGAGAAAGAGCAAGAAAGGAAGTTGGTGGAGGGGTTATTAGATGAGAAATCGTAAAATGGATTATCTAGTAGGAAAAAAGAGAGGATGGAAAAAGAAATAAGGTAGATAAAAATTGTTGTGCGGCCCACTAATTTTTATCTCTCTAATATTGGAAGAAAAACTTAAGGGCCCGTTCACTTCGCTGATTCGAGTTTTTAATTCAAGTTGAGATTTGATTTTATGTGAGAGCTTTTTACTGTAGCAAAAAAGTTAGATGTGATTGTTTGTGAGAGCTTTTTACTGTAGCAAAACTCGAATTCTAAACTCGAATAAGCGAAATGAACGGAGCCTTAAATCTACTTATTAATAACTGAAATAAGTTTTCAACCCCTATTTCAAAGCTAAATTTATAATTTGTAAAATAGTCATTTAGCTTAATACATAGTTTCTTTCCTCTCATCAAACTAAACAATATAAAGAAAAATAAACTTTATCCTTTTCTTAACATTTTTTTTTTCTCTTATGCGTTTTCCTTCTATTATCTTTTCTTTCCGGCATGTTACCAAAAGGTGTTTAGAAGAAAGGAATAAAATAACATGCATACAATTCAAGATTCTTTTGTTAGGAATGATATTCTAAAAGCATGTGATGTAATAGGATATTTATTATTTATTTAATAAAAGAGTTTATTCATTATTTTATGTGCATATATTATTGAATATTTTATGAATATCATAGAAAATTTAATAATTATTTATGTGACCTTAAATATTGTATATAAGTGTTATATGTGAAATGATAATATTTAAAGATAATAATCAAAATGATGTTCGTAATGAATTTAATTTAAGTTCAAAATCTTTAATTAAATTATTACTAATACATGTCATTTCTATTCAGAATGGAACGATGTTATCTACACTGTTAATATGACGAGATATTGAATGAGTGTATTACATATAATGAGATTATGTGGAACATGGACACAGACACAATATGAATTTTTGATAATTTTCGTTAAGTATAGAAATCCTAATTGAGTACACCGATAGTCATATATAGAATGATTTTAATCTAGAGTTATTAGCATATTTCTATTTATGGATTTATGTATTTTGATTTACTTGGTATGGATTCTGAGATCCTGAATCCTATTCTGTGATGCCCAAAAATTTTCACATACGAGTAGGCCAATGCATTGCATACATTCATGGCATAATATACATGATTTATAAGTTTGGCATGCTATTGAGATGCATTGTTATGTTATTAGTGTATATTAAGTAGCTATTGAGCATAATGTTTTGATGAAATGACAGGATTGCTCGAAGGTGGATCCTGTAGGTGGAATAGTAGAAAAGAGATTTATAATAGTGGTTTTTATGAATTACAAAGAGTTTAATTGGCGATCAAGTTTTAAAAAAAGTTAAGTATGGATTTTGTTCATTAGTTGGACCCACATGTGGTACGAAATTCCTTACAATAAGAACATAAGAGTATGAAACCAATTTCAAGAGGTTGATATAGAATTTCACATGAACTATTGAACTAGAACACACTAGAAAACTCTATTTTGCTCGAAATTTGGTGCTCGGGTTTTTTAGTCTTGATTGAGGCTTTTGTTGGCTTGTGAGTGACTTAAGAAAATTTATTATCTCATGCTTGAATGTAATAGGAAGGATTTTACAAATATTGATTAAGTTTCAATGATGAACGGACATGAACAAAAGTTGATCATTTTAGTCATACTGAGTTTTTAATATGAGCAAGTACACCTAAATTAGTATGTCAATTGAATGGTTATGACCTACTATGTAAATGGAATTTGGTGTGTGTGTGTAACACCCTATTAAGAAGGTGATCAAGCAGAAATAAGGGACACATGATCAACCAAGGTGATGTTCCTTTATGATGACTAAGCTGCTTCTTTGATTGCTTAAGGAAAATAAGCTACTAGATCAATCTATACTGCACTTATCCATCTTCCCCGACCTCTCTTTGACAGAAACCCCCTTCTCAAGCTATTAACTTAAGAAAATAAGAATTTCCTTGGTGGTTTGTCAAGTTTGGATGCCAAATTTCAAGAAAAACCTAACCTAGTCAAGGTAAGGGCATGTTTTGGTTTGGAAGATGCTTGGTGTTGGTTCAGTGGGTTTCGCTTGAATTTTGCTGAGATATTTACACCACATAATCTTTGATATGTCAGGCACAACCACATAAAAGGATTTAATCAAACTCAATTGGAAGTCGGTGGTTTCAAGTTTGTTTTGGTGGCAGTCTTGAAACAGGTTGGTTTTACAAGTGGCTCGGATTTATGTTTATTTCCCTAGGCTAGAGAGCTCCTTTTGAGCTGAAATTTTGAGGGAATACTATCATAGGTGTTATCAAATAGACCCTAAAATAGGACATCAAAATACTATGAAATTTGGGTGTTATGACCTTTTTACCGAACATGGTTTAGTGAATGGAATGATAATGTGATTATGAGCTTATTTTATTTTATCTTGGTATATTACATTCAAAACAGGTGAGTTTTGGCTTTTGGGAGTGTTAGAAATAAGGAGAAATGCTGTCAAAATTTTTAGAAAATTTTTGGAATCAAGAAGGATCCAAATTTAGGCCTAAACCCACCCCGTAGCACATACCATGACCACTGGATATGCCAAGCACGCCCTGGCTTGCAGGCAGGCCTGTCTACAGCCCATACTACGTGGCACGTGCAGATGACCCTGCTGTGTGCCTAGCATGCCCCAGGCATGGGCTGCAACCTGGGTGCCTGGCTACTCGGCCAAGAAGGCCAAATGAGTCATTTTTAGCACTTTTTAGCCATTTTTGAGATAGTAAAGTACATTTCAATTGTATATTTGATCAAATAATTATTATTACTCAAAATTTAAATCTAGAATATTATTATTAGAAATTAAAAAAAATGATGATCAATATTTCAGTGATATGAAGTGTCGGATCCCCTGAGAGCAGTACCTAAAAGATTGGTTCAGTGTTAAGGTTTAAGGTAAGTAGAATATCACCTGTATCACCATAAAAGTCATGCATATACTATGTGATTTTGTGGGAGCTCATGGGGGTATACATAGTATAAGGTTGTGCCTATTTTTGATAGATGTATTATATTGTATATATTTGGCCAGCTTGTTGGAATATATCACATATATTTTGATTAACTTTGCTTGCTAGGAAGTCTTAAAAGTTCAAATTTACCTGTACTTTTATACTACTTAATATGACTAATGAGATAAGTTATAGCCATATTAGGATGGGGCGTTACATATTCCTTGTATTTTGAAGACATGATGAAGTGAGTAGCTGGAAATATTATTATGCGAGATAGAATCTATTCCTTCTTAAAAAAGAGGTAGATAAATTATTCTTTTGAGGATTGGTTTGTTCCTTCTACCAAATTAGGTGTTACCGCTATCCCAGCTTCAGCTTGCCCACGACCTCTACCTCGGCCTTAACGCAACTGTGCCACAACCTCTGGTAAAGTGGGTTTTGTCGGAGCCTCCGTTCTGGCTTGCCCACGTCCATTACCACGTACATGTGCTCAACGTCCTCGTCTGCATGCCATCTTATTTAAGTCGTATGTCAGTAATTAAATTTTAACTAATAAAGAAAGTCCCTATTTAAGAACATCGAATAAGGATTCACACTTCTATGATTTGAAAACTCCACCTCATAAAACTAACATTTCATCTAAAGAAATTAAATAACTACTTACTTGGAGAATTTTAGAGTAAATGCGTGGCAATATATGATAGGAAATAGGAAACTCTCTGATACCATATCTGTAACGACCCCTTATGGGCCGTCACAATTATCTTAACTTTCAAACATTTACCTCTTAAAGAATGCAAAAAATAGTTAAGCTTGAAACATTTTACTTTGATGACTTAAAGAAATCATAGAATTTCTTTTATTATAACTTTAAAAATTTTAAACTTCCTCAAAGAAAAATAACCTTTAGATTCAACTTAATTATTAAAATCGATATCGTGAAATAAACTTAAAGAAAAATCTAAAGTATTCTTCAAATCAAAACCATCATAGTTCCAAAACAATAAAAATTAAAATTAAAAAAAAAACTTTATGTAAAATTAAGCAATTTCATTCCATTATCGTTTCTCCTGTTTTCCTATCACACATAGCTCGCATCCACTCTAAGATTCTCCATGACTACATCTTACTCTTTAGTTTGTCTGCAACATGAAATAACTTATATAAGCAAGGGCTTAGTAAGACATGTAAATCTCACAAATGTAAATGAACATTTTTCTTCATCAACAATAAATGTCATCACGAGAACAATTATTTTTGAACATGTTTTAACTTTAAAACCCATCATATATTGGGTCCGACGTTGTACCATCATATCACGCTAGCCACGAAAAGCGTGGGGTAGCCATACCAACCGTGACAATAAATCTGCTCACCAGATAAAAGATCACTCAACAATCACGATCAAGAGCGTAGAACGTCGTTTAAAAGCATAAAAATACACATATACATTTTTCTTCAAAACGTCATCATAAGAGAATTATTAAAAGCGTCATAACATTATCATAACCATCGAAATCATGTACTTATCAATTATGCAAATTATGTCGCAGGTGAGTGTACTTACTTAAACGCCTTACTTAACATTTTTTAAATTTTCCAACAGTGACACGACGAATGAGGTCCTCTTCAACCGTTCATGCCATAAATCATAAATAAAATTACTAAAAAGCCTTAACGACTCATCAAACACATTGATCACATTAAAAAAAAAAACGTCTAATATACCATTCTCATCATTCATTAACATCAAAACATAAAAACCCATCGATTATACAAAATTACAAAACTTAAAGCCCTTGCTTATATAAGTTATTTCATATTGCTGGCAAACTAAAGGGTAAGATGTAGCGATGGAGAATCTTAGAGCGGATGCGAGCTATGTCTTATAGAAAAATGGGAAAACCGATCATGGAATGAAAGTGCTTAATTTTAAATAAAGTTTTTAATTTTTAATTTTTATTGTTTTGGAACTTTGGTTTATGGTGATTTTAATTTGATGAATACTATAGATTTTTTTTAAGTTTATTTCACGGTATGGATTTTAATAATTAAGTTGAACCTAAATGTTATTTTTCTTTGAGGTAGTTTAAAATTTTAAAGTTATAATATGATAAAAAAAATTCTAGGATTTCTTTAAGTTATTCAAAGTAAAGTGTTTCAAATTTAACTATTTTCTGCATTCTTTAAGAGGTAAATATTAGAAAGTTAAGACAACTGTGACGGCATATGAGGGGTCATTATAGTACGATTTCTAAGTGTGCAATTATTTTTATATATAATACGAGATTTTGTATGATGAAATTTACTTTTATGAATAAAAATTATGTGTTTTTTATATTTTTCATCTTACAAAATTCTAATTTTTTTTTTTTAAATATTCCATTAAATGAGGTGCACAATTTTTTTTTTGGAAGAAATTGACATTAACTTGACGATTAGTAAGGTTGTGGTAAGGAGATTAGAATTTTGTAAGTATGATTATAATGATTAATGACTACTACTCGACTAATATAGATGGAGTATTCTTATGGTTTAACGAGTTTAAGGAAAATTTTCTATGCATTCAATCATATTTATAATAACTAATCTACTCGCTTACTAAAGACTTGTAGCTCACTAAGATTTTCCTTGGATTGCAGGCAAGCCTGTGGTTAAAAAGCAGTGAGTAAGGAAACAGATCGAGATAGTAATGCATGTTTTTACGACCTATTATGACCAACGTTTAAATTTTAGCTTTTGAAGAAACAAACTTTAACTTTCTCTTTATGCTGTTGGAAGTATATTATTTTTATGACTTTATTTCTAAACTTTTGGAATTATTGATGGCAACCCTTTTACTAAATCATATGGGAAACAATACTAGATCTTATTCTCTATACTCGTAAGACGTTGAAGGATGGATTGCAATTTGCTGAATCATTAAGTAGTTGCAAGGTTTTCCTAAATGGTCCTATTACATCAACTTTGAAGTCTTTCTGAAAAGATAAAGACGAGTAAGTTAAACCAGGCATGGTAGTTTTTGTTGAAAAATACGGTAAAACTTTGCACAGTGTAATGTTAAACTTTTTTAAAAACAATAATCGAAAGTTGGATATTGTTTTCATGATGCTATATGTCATAAAAATAAAAGATCTAAATTATACTTTTAAAAGATGAGTAATGACACTTTAGGAAGAACTGTAACGATAAAAAATAGGGACCGCAAGAGCCTCAACTAACTCGATTTCCGACCGGAGTGCAAGTAGACATATGTCATACAATTTATCCTTGGTATCTCCTTTCCTTCCAACCACAAGAAAGGCAGAGGAAAAATCAATCTTGATGATTGATAAATTTCTTCTTAGAAAACCTTTACCTCAAAAGTCTTTCATGTGATCTAATGAGTAATGAACTTAGCAGGCTATTTATAAAGGTTAGGAGGTTATATTACTATACCAATTAGGTTTCCCAAAATCATATTCGCGTCATAACTTATATTAAGTCAGTTTTGTCACATCAGCATTGTCACTAATTGACTAGTTCTTGTTGCCTTATAAAACGATCGATCGATCAGTTAAGGAGTCACTCTGCCAAAAGTCCGGTCTACCAGTACTATATTGATTTTCTATGTTTATCTCATTTATTTAATTCGAAAAACTTGTATAGAGTCTCTGTAACGACCCCTCACGGGCCGCTACAGTAGACTTAACTTTAAAATATTTACCTCCTAAAAGAATGTAGAAAATAGATATGCATAAAATAATTCACTTTGCATAACAAAATGAATGCCTTACAGAAATACTAATTTTTTTAAATTTTTTTTTTACTTCATCAAAGAAAATAACCCCCATGTTCATAATAACTTCTAAAACCCATACTGCAAAATAAAGTTTAAAAGCCCAAAGTCTTTAAGTAAAAACTACCATAAACCAAAGTTCTAAAAAACTACAATAAAATTTTATTTAAAATTAAATACTTTCATTTCATCATTGTTTATTATGCGTAGCTCGCATCCGCTCCAAGATTCTTCACGGGTACATCTTACTTTTTAGTTTGTCTGCAATATAAATTAAATTTTATGAGCAAGGGCTTAGTAAGACACTTAAATCTCACAAACGCAAATAAACATTTTTATTCATCATACTACAAACGTCATCATAAGAACAAATATTTTTTAAAAATATTTTTAACTTTAAAATCCATCATATATTGGGTCTGGCGTTGTACCGTCATAGAGCACTAGTCACGAAAAGAGTGAGGAAGCGACCCCTAAACCAACCGTGACAACAAATTCGCTCACCGGATAAAAGACTGCTCACCGGTCACCATAAAGAGTGTACAATGCCATTTAAAAACATAAAAATACATATATACATTTTCTTCAAAACGTCATCATGAGAGAAGTATTAAAAACGTCGTAACATCATCACACATATCAAAATCATATTTACAAAGCTCCAGTGTCATTCCACTAAAAGTCTAGAGCTACACTTTTGATCTATACAATATATTTATAAAGCTCCAATTAGCAATCGTTCATGACTTATTATATTGTGTATTATACTCATAGGATATTCATAATTAACTTGAGGTCAAGTTCCATTATACCTTCCCAATTATATTTATCTTATGTTCTATTACCTTTCAATTGGAATAACGAAATAGTCTAATGGATGTGCACTCATGTTTTTCTATCCCCGGATAATGCCAAAATATCGGATATCATTTGACTCTTTATAAAAGAGCTATTGATTTTCTATCTATAAATATTATAATCCACACATATGTGAATAATAATTCTAACGTGTTAACAATATCAGGAACCCTTTAGTACATTAAAAGATACAAGTCATATATACAAATTTATTATTCATCTCAAGATTAAGATAAAACACATATAATTTGTCAAAAATGATTTGTTTTATTAAAACATATTATTAATTAAAACAATTTAACTTTTGCTCGGTCTACAAATTTATTATTCATCTCAAGATTAAGATAAAACACATATAATTTGTCAAAAATGATTTGTTTTATTAAAACATATTATTAATTAAAACAATTTAACTTTTGCTCGGTCTAATACATATTCCAACAATATAACTATATTAATATCTCTATCCATGTAATCCTATTACGACAAACAAAATAGCATTATTTCATTTATTCTTAAAGGGCATAAACGCTAATACTTTTACATTACTACAATTTTCTATTCCGTTTTCAGCTTTGACAAATTATTATAAAATATATGTTGCGGCTGTTAGATCAATATATTATGTAGAACGAATCAAACAAGTAAATTTAAATTAATAATCGCAAAAAACAAACGTAATTACAAATTACAACAACAACAAAATATGAAGAAACGCACGAACAAAAATTTGTAAAAACGTTGTCAAATCGGAACCGAATGAACAAGGACGAGTGGAAATGAGGCCTGTGTACAACACGGTGTCTTTAAAACAGATACTAAGAATTAATCTAAGCATTAATCTCCTGATTAATTTCAAACGTTTTATTAATCTCCTGATTGATCATCTGTCATTCGTGTCTCCAGGACGCGGGATCACAAACGAATCCTTTGCTTCGTTCATCGTCATTCTAGGACTTGTACCCCTGCGCGCGTGAGAGTCTTTTTGCTTACTAGATTACTAGAGTCTCTTTGTAGATTACTTCTACACTTCATTCATGTTGTAGGGCTTCTTGCAGTTAATATAAACCAAGTGTCAACAAGTTCGGTAATTACGGTTGTTACTTTAGTCATTATGGTAATTACCGTAATAACTCATTTCTATCATTTTCTATTCCGGCTATTATTTTATTTGATTTAATGTTCACAAGAATATTTTGTTATATAAAATACATATTACAGCACATGTATTACCCTTCCTATTTTCACATTTTACGGCAAAAGATAGGACGAAAGGCAAAACCAATAAAATTCAATCGTACTTTTACGTTTACAAACATATACAGATGTCCAGCATCACAAAGAGCTGTAATATGTAACTGGGCTTCCTATATATATATATATATATATATATATATATATATATATATTTTTTTTTAATTTATATCTTTTTTTTTTCTTTTAAAGCAATCGTATTATTCTACGGTAGATACTTAACGGTGAATGATTTGAAATTCATAAGCCAAAGTCGTGTGAGGATATTTAGGCTCCATTTATTTTACTAATTTATGTTTAGAGTTTGAGTTTTGTTATAATAAAAAAGTTTTTAAAAATAATTACATCTAACTTTTTTATTATAATAAAAAAATTTTCATATAAAATCACATCTCAACTCGAATTAAAAATGCGAATTAGAACGGACCTTTAAATACCTTTCAAAAAAGAGTCGTCTATGAAATACTACTCCGGAAGCCCATTTACTCCGTTATTAAACGACATTGTGATGATAAGGTCAATTTTTCACTTTCAGCTATCAAATTTATTTTAAAAACTCTTTGTTTGATAAACGATTGAAAAAATGGTACTATTAGTATGTAGGCTTACCAGCGAAACTCGCTAAAAAACATGAAGAAGAAAATCTTCATGCTTCTGTTTCGGACCGTGATAGGATTTAATTATTATCATTTCTGCAGTTTGCTGTTTCACTGCTAACTTTTCTTTTTAACTCCACACTGTATCATTAGTCATAACACAATAGAGAAACTTATACCTCCAAATATAAATACATATATATGTGTGTATATATATATATATATATATATATATATTTTTCTGAAGCACAGTTTTTTACTTTTAATGAGTCGGTAAACCGTAAATCCAACATATATATTGGACGTTATAAGAGTTTTTTTTGGATGAAACTGAAAATGAAAACGTTTTTAATTTCAGATAGAAATTGTTTTTAAAAATGTGTTTGATAATTTTATTAAGAGATTGTTTTCAATTTAAGAAAAAACTAAAACTCCGTTTAGTTTATAATTTTCACCCACCTATTCAAAAAAAGGCATCTGCCTAAAGAAATGTAAACAAAAAGTAAAAAGCAACTTTAAATAATTTTTATTTTTTAAGTGATTTTACGCTAAACTAAAAAATAAAATTGTTTTCAGTTTCTTTATTTTTTTTTCCTCCAAAAGCGTTTTTCTCCGCAATTTTATTTTTTTATCTTAAAAAACGTGAAAAATAAAAACAAAATTAGTTTCAAACATGCTGTAACTTTTTCACCTTTTAATCTTCTTGTTCAACTCTGTTTCTACTTAATCTTCTTGATTCCAAATAGATTCTTGTTAATCTTGTTCATCTCCTTCACTAATCTTTTAGCCAAAATCCCTTTTATTTTCCTTTAATCTACGTTCTTGTAACATAGTTTCTTATTAAATTAATGTTATTCTTCTCTTAATTTAACTTGATTGTTCTTGTTTCTCACTAATCTTTTTAACATTACTCTAATTGAACTCTGTTTTTCTTTTTTCTTTTTTTCACTCTGTTCTCTTTAATATACTTGAATGTAATACTAGTGTCTTGACAATCTTGTTCTTCTTTTAATCTCAAGCTCTTCTATTTCTGTCTCTCTTTAGATTTTCTCGGCTCTACAATATTTTCTTGACGTGCAAAACATGGAGGAAAAAGGTGAATGCGACGATATAAGTGAAATCATTCCGAAAATTTCGACAATGGAAGTTCAACCAGCTGGCGAAAATCTGGGTTTGGTCCAGGACGTATTGTTTAAAATGCAAAAAGAGTGGCGTCTCCAATATGGCAATCTGGACTACTTTCTGTAGAAGGAATTTGAACAAAGCGCATCCGGTTTTCGCGAGGAACAACGGATATTTTTTTATCGAAAAAAGGGTGTGTCTCGACACTCGGGATCTACATTGAATTGGTGGTGGAGCAGAATTTCTTCCCTAGGGTCAAGTAGGAACCCGAAGAGCGGCATAACACGCAAACTGCCTCAGCCACAAGCGATGTGGTGTTCGATCTTGATCCCTCTAATGGAATGATTAAATTGGTGTGTCAGGGCCAGTTTAGGTTGCTGTGCTTTTAAAATAATTATTGTACTTTACCACTTTTATTTAAAGCAAAAGCAAAAATAGAATCTAAGAACTACACATTTTAACTTCTCAAAATAACTTAAAAAGTACATTGATTTAGGTACAAAGTGTTTTTATGCACTTTTACCAAACACTATAGTTACAACTTTATTGTGTAAATTGTTTTTGGGAGTTTCAAAAGTAATCCCAAACACACTCTCAATATGAGAAGGGCTTAAAGATTCTTACCATTAACATAGATTGGAAATGGAGAGCTTTGGAGGAGATCGCCCCGGATTCAGACCACGGTAAGTTTTCGATGTCATTAGGGCAAAAAGACATCCACTTCGCATGTTTTAAGGGTTAGTTCATTTGACGTGAGAAGAGAGAGTTTGAAGACCAACATTTTAAGTCTGAATATCACATTCTTCCCAAATTTGTTGAATACTTGGTTCTTTTGGTGGGAAATCATCTTGCCGTTGCGAACTTGACTTGGCGGGATCTTCATGTCAAGATCCTCCAAAAACGCGATATGGATTCTTGTAAACGATAAATCCCTTTTCAAACTTAAGTTTGTTTTTGTGTTTTTTCCTCTTCTTAATCTTTCTTTTGTTCTGTGGGATATTGCTAATTGACATTCGTGCTATGTATAGTATATAGCACTTTCATATTAAACAAAAAAAAAGGTGTTCAGAACTTAATAACATGTGTACCTTGTGTTTTTAATGTCGAAACATAAACATGCATGATTGCCTTATTCATATATCATATCTATGTCATATATCTTTTCTTTGCCTATGATATATATATCTGAATATATATATATATATATATATATATCTGAACTGTTTGTGGCATATTCTTATAAGAGGACAAAATCAGCAGATTAAACTTTGTAGTCACTAAACCAGTAAAGGAATTATTGTAAGAGGGCAATGAAGTACTTTTGTCCTTAGCTTCTTTCATATCAGATCTTGTTGGATTTTTTCACGTAAGTTTTCGTAACCAACCGAAACTTACCTCAGAACGTGGTCCATTTTTGTTTCCCCACTAAGGAACGTGATTAGTCACGTTTAACTTTAGTTTCCATTGTTGCCCACGATTGGTGCACATTCGAGAAACACTCTGTGATGGGAAGAGTGTATAAAAGAGGACGGAGCACAATGGTTTTGGGTCCCTAAGCCTGCTATCTCCATTCAGTCGTAATATACACCATCAAACGAGAGATTGAAGAGGTTTAGAAGAGTCAAAATCGAGTTTCAGTTTTTCCACCGAGAGCTTCAATGGCCGGAGGTGCTGTTTATCTCGATCAGTCCATTTCAATTCCGCATTGATCTAATTGCCATTTAGGATTCTCATGAGCATGTTTAGATCATTTAGAAATCCTAACATTTGGTATCAGAGCCTTAATTTGCCTCTGCCTTGTATCCTCTCGTTCTGCTCATGTGAAATACCATGAGAGAAAATTTTTTTAGCAACTAATGATTTTGACGTTTTTGATGGAAACTGAGATTAGGAATCATTGGGTAATCGAATTCCTATCATTTCTGAGTTTCAAACATCGATTTTGGTCGTCAAAATCAAGAGAAAAAGTCAGATTTTCGTTCGGGTTGAAACCGGGTCAAAATGACCCGGCTGGAGGTTGAAGAAGAAGCATCAACAGTCTGAAAAAATGACATGTCGTTTTGCCCTTTGGGTATATAAAACGACATGTCGTTTCTGTTGAACATAAGCTCAGGCCAGTGGAAAAAATGACGTGTCATTTTGCCCTTGGGTATATAAAACGACATGTTATTTTTCCAATGAGAATTGTGCAGGCCATTTACCAAAACAACTTGTCGTTTCCGGTTAATGCAAATCAGCCCATCAGGACCAAAACGACTTGTCGTTTTGGATGAAGCAAAAAAAAAAAAAAAAGGGAAAACCCGAAAATTAAAAAAAAAATCATAAATTCAATATATATGGGTATTTAGTAGATGTTCACCCATTTTATGATTTTATGGAATTTTCATAAGTAAAATATATAAATGAAAGGTTCATTAATTTTTATGTGTTTACTGAATTAATTTGAATATTTATGTGCATACATTATTTATTTATTAGCAGTGTTAGTACATTGATATTCAAATATTTTGGATTAATTTTGCATATAGTTTCAAGCAATTAAATATGAACCTTTATGATTTATTAATGTTAAGTAATCCATATAATTTTAATTAATTAGGGAGTAGCCACAGCATCTTTAATTACTTAAAATTATATATATTAAGTATTTTTAGATTACATTATGCCATTAATTGTGATTAATCATATGTAATATAATAAATTTTATCCCATAGGAATTTTTATTATATTTGTATGATTAATTAGGATAGAATATCAAATTAAATTTCTTAATTTACCCACAAGAATTAGGAAATAAAGCATAATTTGATAGTTTTATCATAAGGTCAAAGAATCATCTAATTAAGTTAAAACTTTAGCCCACAGGCAAGTTTTATGTTACTAGATCCACAAAACATGATTTACATTGGTAAAACATGATATAAGTTTATGAGTCTCAAAATTTTAATTATAAGCATGTGTTTAATTTTTGCAGTTATACAACCTGCAAATTTCTCTGATATGAAGTGTGACATTCTTGAATTGAGGGGTGATAACTATAAGATGTGGAAGGAGAGAGTCCTTCTTCATTTAGGGTGGATGGACATTGATTATGCTATAAGGAAAGGCGAACCAACCATTACTCCGACCAGCACCCTAAATGAAATTGCTCTTTATGAACAATGGGAGCGATCCAATCGCCTCAGTGTGATGTTCATTAACACCAAAATCTCTGCTGGCTTTCGTGGTTCAGTTGATCAGCATACCAATGTCAAGGCATTACTGAAGGCCATTGATGAACAATTTGAGTCTTCAGATAAGGCACTTGCTAGCACCCTAATTATGAAGTTTTCATCCTTAAGGCTCACTACTGTGAGAGGTGTGCGTGAGCACATCATGCAGATGAGAGACATTGCGGCTCAATTGAAGGCACTTGAGGTTGAAATGTCTGACTCTTTCCTTGTGCATTACATTCTGAACACTCTTCCACAGCAGTACGAACCCTTCAAGATATCCTACAACACACATAAGGATAAATGGTCAATTAATGAACTTATGACCATGTGTGTTCAGGAAGAGGGTAGGCTGTCAATGGAAATAGGAGAGAGTGCATTGATGGCAATAGAAGGAAAGGATCAGACTCAACCCAAAAGGAAGGGGAAAGGTAAGATACCGCCCCAAGGTGGAATCAAGAAGGAATCCAAGTGCTTTTTCTGCAAGAAGAAGGGGCACATGAAGAAGGGTTGCACTAAATTCCAGAAATGGCTTGAGATGAAAGGTATGCCAATCTCATTTGTCTGTTATGAATCTAATATGGTTGATGTTATTTATAACACATGGTGGATTGATTCTGGTTCTACAATCCATATTTCAAATACCTTGTAGGGTATGCGAAACCTAAGGAAGCCAGTGGAAAGTGAGCAGTGCATTTATTCAGGGAACAAGATGCGCTCACATGTGGAGGCTGTTGGAACATGCAGTTTAGTTTTAAGTAGTGGTTTTATTTTAAATTTAGAAAAGACATTTTATATTCCAAGTTTCTCTAGGAATTTGATTTCGCCAAGACTTGTACCTTTGGGATATTCCTTTAATTTTTATGAAACTTCTTTCAGTTTGTTTTATAAATCTAATCTTATTGGAAATGGTACATTATCTAATGGTCTTTTCTCTATTAACTTGCAAAATAATATCACTTATAATGCTATGCATGTTCACACTGGCACTAAAAGAAGTGTTATAAATGACAATTCCTCCATGTTATGGCACCGGAGACTAGGGCATATCTCCATTCAAAGGATTAAAAGATTGGTAAATAAAGGAGTACTCAGCACTCTTGATTTTACTGATTTTGAAACTTGTGTGGACTGCATTAAGGGAAAGCAGACTAACAAATCCAAGAAAGGTGCAAAAAGGAGTACAAACATATTAGAAATCATACATGCAGATATTTGTAGTCCAGACATGGACTCACAAGGTCCAAAATACTTCATCTCATTCATAAATGATTACTCACGTTATATGTATCTCTACTTGCTTCATAATAAGAACGAAACATTAGATGCCTTTAAGGTCTTTAAGGCTGAAGTAGAGAAACAATGTGGAAAACAAATTAAGATCGTGAGATCAGATAGAGGTGGAGAATACTGTGGTAGATACACATAAAATGGACAAGCACCTGGTCCATTTGCTAAGTTTCTTCAAGAAAATGGGATAGTTGCCCAGTACACTATGCCTGGTTCTCCAGACCAGAATGGTGTGGCAGAAAGAAGAAACCTAACCTTAATGGACACGGTACGGAGTATGCGTAGCAACTCCAAGCTTCCTGAATTCTTATGGACGAAGCTCTTAAAACGGCTGCGTACATATTGAATCGAGTTCCAACCAAGGCTGTTCCAAAGACGCCTTTTGAGTTATTCAAAGGTTGGAAACCGAGTTTGCAACATGTCTTGGCGTTTGGGGATGCCCGTCTGTCTGAGTAAGAGTTTATAACCCACATGAAAAGAAATCGGACCCAAGGACCATCGATGGATATTTTATCGGATATCTTTGAAAGGTCTAAGGGATATAGATTCTCTTGTCCATCTCACAAACACTAGGATTGTGGAATCAAGAAATGCAAAGTTTCTTGAGAATGACTTGATTAGTGGGAGTCATCGATTTCGGGACATTGTTTACGGAAGAAATCATCTTGATATTCACCTTCCACTTCAAGTGACCATTGATTGTCATTCACAACACCCCTCAAGTTCAAACAGGTGTTGGACAACCAATTGTTGAAGCTCCACAAACTACTGATGACAATCCAGTAGATCTAGATGTTCAAGAATTGCCAGAAATTATTGAACAACAAGTTGCACAACATGATCCTCAAGAAAATGTTGATACAACTTTAAGGAGATCTACTAGAGTAAGGAAATCAGCAATACCTAGTGATTATGTTGTGTATCTACAAGAGTCTGACTACAACATTGGAGCTGAAAATGATCTTGAAATGTTTTCACAAGCCATGGATAGTAAAGAATCAACTTTATGGTATGATGCGATGAAAGAAGAGATGAATTCTATGGCAACTAATGGAGTATGGGATCTTGTTGAGTTGCCTGATGGTGTCAAAGCCATAGGATGTAAATGGGTTTATAAGACAAAGAAAGACTCATTGGGCAACATTGAAAGATATAAAGCAAGACTCGTTGCTAAAGGATTCACTCAAAAGGAAGGAATCGACTACAAGGAGACATTTTCTCCTGTATCTAAGAAAGATTCTCTTCGTATTATTCTAGCATTAGTTGCACATTTTGTCTTAGAGTTGCAATAGATGGATGTGAAAATGACATTTCTCAATGGAGAACTGGAAGAAGAGGTTTACATGAAACAACCAGAAGGATTCTCTTCTAGTCGTGGTGAGCATTTGGTGTGCAAGCTCAAGAGATCCATATATGGATTGAAACAAGCCTCTCGTCAATGGTATTTAAAATTTCATGATGTTATCTTTTCATTTGGATTCGTGGAGAACATCATGGATCAATGTATATAGCAGAAGGTCAGTGGGAGCAAGATTTGTTTCCTTATTCTATATGTAGATGATATTTTACTTGCAACCAACGATAAGGGTTTGCTATATGAAGTGAAACAATTTCTCTCTGAAAACTTTGACATGAAGGATATGGGTGATGCGTCGTATGTCATTGGCATCAAAATACACAGAGATAGATTTTGAGATATTTTGGGTCTGTCTCAAGAGACCTATATCAATAAAGTTTTAGAGAGATTTCAGATGAAAGATTGTTCACCCAGTATAGCTCCCATTGTGAAGGGTGACAGGTTTAATTTGAACCAGTGCCCGAGGAATGATCTTGAACGGGAACAAATGAAAAACATTCCTTATGCTTCAGCTGTTGGAAGCCTTATGTATGATCAGGTCTGCACGAGACCTGACATTGCATTTGCTGTTGGGATGTTAGGAAGATATCAGAGTAATCCAGGTGTGGACCACTGGAAAGCTGCAAAGAAGGTGTTGAGATACCTTCAAGGGACCAAAGACTACATGCTTACATACAGACAGACTGAAAACTTGGAGGTGATTGGCTACTCTGATTCAGACTACGCTGGCTGCATTGATTCACTTAAATCAACTTCAGGATATGTTTTTATGCTAGCCAGTGGAGCTGTATCTTGGAGAAGCAAAAAGCAAACATTGATTGCTACTTCCACTATGGAGGCTGTGTTCGTATCTTGTTTTGAGGCTACCTCGCATGGTGTATGGATGAAGAGTTTCATTTCTGGGCTTAGAATTGTGGATTCAATTTCTAGGCCATTGAGGATGTATTGTGACAATTCAGCTGCTGTTTTTATGGCTAAAAACAATAAAAGTGGTAGTCGAAGCAAGCACATCGACATCAAGTATCTAGCCATAAGGGAACGTGTTAAAGATAAAACAATGGTTATTGAACACATTAGCACTGAATTGATGATTGCTGATCCTTTGACTAAAGGCATGCCACCATTGAAATTTAAGGATCATGTAGATAGAATGGGACTTGGTTCCTTTATGTAAATTTCGTTGTAAGAACGAATGTTATTTTTAATGAAACTTTATTTGTAATGTTTTCTCATATTCATTTTCCTTGTGTACACATTCATTTATTTCTTGAGAAATATCATTAATATTTTTGGACCTAGAATAAACATAGGGTTTATTCATTAAGTTATATGAGCTATTATGCATAGTAATACATGGAAGATAATACTCGTTTTAGAGGACCTATCGCCATGATTCATGTATTTTATTTCTTACTGTGGTGAACGATGGAATATATGGACCAAGTGGGAGAATGTTGGATTTTTTCACGTAAGTTTCGGTAACCAACCGAAACTTACCTCAGAACGTGGTCCATTTTTGTTTCCCCACTAAGGAACGTGATTAGTCACGTTTAACTTCAGTTTCCATTGTTGCCCACGATTGGTGCACGTCCGAGAAACACTCTGTGATGGGCAGAGTGTATAAAAGAGGACGGAGCACAATGGTTTTGGGTCCCTAAGCCTGCTATCTCCATTCAGTCATAATATACACCATCAAACGAGAGATTGAAGAGGTTTAGAAGAGCCAAAATTGAGTTTTAGTTTTTCCACCGAGAGCTTCAATGGCCGGAGGTGCTGTTTATCTCGATCAGTCCATTTCAATTTCGCATTAATCTAATTGCCATTTAGGATCCTCATGAGCATGTTTAGATCATTTAGAAATCCTAATAGATCTTTCTTATAAACTGCTGTACCGGATTGTATGGCATGCATCAGTATGTAACAAATATACATATATGTGTGTGTATATATAAGTGACGTGATATTAATGTTTGAGTAAATTTGGAAGTACTCCAATGTTTGTCAACAAATATTGTAACATTGGAACAATATTATAGCGATTATAATTAGGCTATATATATACTGGTCAATACAACTATAAGAAACAAATTGGCGTGTGTGCATGCTGTATTGCAATCTATTTGGAAAAGTTGGCATATTACATGAATTTATGGCCCTTTGCATGGTCAGGTCCCTATTGCAAGTGTGTTTATATGTACATGTGCTAATATTGTATATATGATTTCATAATTTTAATTTAATTGTTTCACAACTCAAATCTTAGGACTTTTAGCACTTTTCGGGTTTTGACAGGTTTCTCTTCAACTATTTAATTTCGACATTTACACCCAGCTCATAAAATAGTTGCATTATGACCCATCTTATTAGCGTAGGTTAAATTAACGAACAAAAAAGTAAGGACAAAAAAGCACACATTCAAATATACGGACACAAATCACGTGGACGTTTAGTTTATGAATTTAAAATTATGATTCAGAATTATTCTCATTTTACGTGTACTTTTTGTGAGAGAAAAATACTGTAGAGAACTATGAATCATGATTCAGAATCATGAACGAATACAGAAAACAAACATCTCCAAATCACATCCAAATCAAACCTCCAAAGGCGACCCAAAGAAAAAGAAAAAAATGGACCACATTACAACGATTAATTAAGTTAAGGAGTTTGCTGTGAAAATCAAAAGTTCATGAAGCAAAGTTGTAAAACTCCAAAAAGTCCAGCAGGAGAAAATGCTAAAAACGTAAATTAACGATATTTTATGACAATTACGTTGACTTAAAAAAAAAAAAAAAAAAGACCAAAAGACGTTATGTTAATTCCTTTTAAATGTCTGGTTTGAAGTACTTTCCAAGGATTTTGCGGACCATCTCAATAACATTTATACCTTTTCCAATTCCACGCATCAAGTCCAATTCTAGATCAAACCCTCAAAAAAAAAAAAAAAAAAAAACACCCAGAGAGAGAGAAAATTATGTTTGCCAAGAGCCCAAGGCGTAATGGATTGGGCCCTATTCCTAAGTCAACAAAATAATAAAAAAAAGGAAAATAGTAAAAGATAGGTCAATATAAAAAGTTTAAAAAGTTATATAGACTAATTTTTAGTTATAGAAATTAATAAGTCATAACTTATCAAGTTATGGTTCATAACAAGATAAGTTATGGACAAACTTATCAAGTTATGGTTCATAACCGGACAAGTTATGGACAATTATAAATAATAACTTGTCAAGTTATGGTTCTTAACCAGACAAGTTATAGACGAAAATAATAATTTTGCCTATTTATTAATTTATGTAAATTATTGGCCTATTAATTTTAATTCATCTCAAATTTTAGCCTATTTTTCTCTTTCTCCAAAAAAAAATCAGATTAATTACATATTTTACCCTTCAAGTGTAGTGTTTAAGATATTTATCTTATTCTTAATTAATACATTTTTTATTAAAATAGTTCTTTAATTAAAGATATTAATTAAAAACAATAGATAAAAATTTAAGACTTATGTATTCTTAAAGATATTTTGTTTCCTTATCCTTAAAATTCATCTGAACGCTTTTTTTTTCCCTTTAAAAAGTAATATTGCAAACATAATTTATCAGTAAATCTACACGAGTGTTTTTATTGTTAAAGTCTTAATTTGAATCCCTATTTCTTATTTTTTTCATAAAAAACTAGAATTTAATTTACTCTCAGTCAGTCCAATTTTAACCTTATCATTACAGTAACATAACTTCGAGTGTTCTGTTGGTTTTTGTTTAACTCGTTATTTTCTTTCTTTTTCCTTTTTTTTGTTGTTGTTCAAGATTAGGATGTAGTACTGTGATCACAATGCAGTACCTATGAAAATGCTGAAGAAAACTAATCTTCTGTGAATCATAAATGTGGTTTAACTCTTGTAACCAGTCTTTTACTTATCAAAACAGGAAAAAAAAAAAAAAAAAGAAAGAAAGAAAAGAAAAGAAAAAAGAGAGAAAGGCAAAAATTTAGTTAGTGACTGAAAAATGTACCCACATACCGAATTGGATTATACAATATACTATGAACTAAATCATTATAAATTCTCAAAAAAAAAAAAAATGAAAAAATGAATCATTATAAGATGCATCACTATATAGGCTTATTTGACTAGGGATGTTCATGGTCGGTTTAGGTGGTTTTTTTTTTTTTTTTTAGAAACAACCACCAACTAAATCAAAAATAATTTTTTTAAGCAGTTTAATATTTTAAAAAAAAATTAAATTAAACCAAATCAGTTATAAACTGCTTAAGCTGTTTAAGTTTAATAAAAAAGTGTTCTAGAATTCATAAAAATTATAAAATCGTTAATCAATAAAAATGATTAGATTAAAGCTTACAATATAACTTAGAAATAGAAATGTCAAACAGTTCACCATTTAAAGTTTTAATACAAACAAACAAAAATATAATATGGTGTATTTTATAAGTGAAGAATCTTTATTATGATCAATAAAAATTTAAATAAATATAAAAATATTTTAAAAATTAAAAAATTATATATGTATATTTTTGGGCTGAGTATTGGGTGGTGTGGGGAGTCCAAGCTGGAAACTAAACCGCCCAAAAAAATTATATTAAAAAATTGATCAAACCACCCATAAAAATTATATTAAAAAACTGACCAAACCGCCCAATAATTAAAACATAACTAACGATTTGGTGTGGTTTAGTTTGAATTAGACATTTTCCTGGTTTAATGGATTTTTTAAACAACCCTATATCTGATGACAATTTTTCTTTTTTTTTTTTTTTTTTGGTTCTTCAAGAAAATAAAAACATTTAGTCACACAGAGGAAATTAGCATACGTACATTCATAGTGAGAAGAAAGGACGACTTAACAGACAATGATGGAAACATATTTATCGAAATGAAATGCCAAACATTTCACCAGGTTGAGGATGATAAGTTTCTTTTTCAAGCAAACGCAAGAATATTTCCAAGCTCAAAAAAAAAAAAAAAAAAAAAAGGGGGGCAAACGCAAGCATATGTATATTACACTGGATTTATTATAACAATTTTGACTAAAAAGTTAAGATAGTGCTTTTGCTGCTCGTAAAGGCTGAAGGTAAAGCCTTTACTTGTTAAGTTTGGTTTGGGCTAGGGACATGAGATAAATCTCTGTGAAATGGAGTCTACGCATTGACAATATTTTAAGAGACGTTTATTTTTTATATTTATCTTTGATTTTAAATTATGATTTATGATTTTTTATAGTATATTTTTTTTACAAAAAATACACGTAAAACGAAAATAATTCTGAATGTATAAACCAAACGTCCTCTTAAGTTCTAAAAACTAATAAATTTAATAGTAATGAGTTTGGTGTTTTATTATCAGATGTGTCTAGCTTATTATTATTATTATTATTTTCCTAGAAATGAAGATAAGTCATATTTTTAGGAGACAAATAATGAGATCCTTTTTTCGTTTTAGCTTCTTTGACTCTTAATATAGATGATGAGCTTATTTGGTCGGAGTAATTTACTCTACCAATGTTGTTAATGATAATGATTTCTTATTCTAAAAAATAAATAAATAAATAAATTTTAGAAATGCTTACCAGGAAATACCCTAAAAATTACTTTTCAAAATAATTAAGAGATTTTTTTTTTTTTTTTTTTTTACCCTAAGAAAACATGGTACAAATAAAAAGTACACAAAATTAAGAGAAGCTGATGCAAATCTCACAATTCAAAATAGAGCCTTACTGTTAGGGTACATATATTTTTTTCATACTATATGCCGTAAAAATTTGATTTCTTGTAATTAACATTTTTACTGAGATAAAGTTTTTATTTATCCTAAATATCAACCCCCCGGCTATCACCGTAATTGTGTATGATATTATTCTGTTGTACCATTCTCTTCACACTGATGTCATATCATCTTCTTTTTTTTTTCTTTTTTTTTTCCTCCCCTTCTAGTACTTCTAAATGATTCTTTCCAAAAAATTGATCTTTTTATCTATTTCTAAAATATTCATGTATGAAAAACCAAAAATTGATGTGTACAACCTGAGTCGATTTAAGTAAAAATGGCATTCAGTACTCATATTTTTCTCTAACATAGTTGATTATATGGGTACGTACTGGTTTGTTTTTGCTTGAACATAAAATTTACCAAAATAGTTAATATGTTGTATTATATGGTGATCATCTCTTTTGTTCCTTTCTTTCAAATAGCGAAAAAGCACGACCCACCTTTATTTTGTCCTTTTTTTTCTCTATGAGAAAGAGGCAAACAAAAGAAGCTCTCTTTTCCTAGCTCGTGGGACAGTATGTAATTGATGAAGAGAGACAAAGTAAAGCGCTACAAAAAAAAAAAAAAAAGACAACAAGCTTTGTTGCCTATTTAGACTCCGTTTATTTCACCGATTCGAGTTTAGTTACAATAAAAAACTATCAGAAACAGTCACATTTAACTTTTTTGTTACAGTAAAAAGCTCTCCCATAAAATCACATCTCAACTCGAATTGAAAACTCAAAACAAAGGTGAATTTTAGGGTTGCACTCCAATATGTGGAGAAATTTCTTTTCCTTTAGTATAATTATAATTAGGCACTTTGTAGCTTAATAGTTGTTATATATATATATATATATATATATATATATATATATATATATATATGGATCCCTTACAAAGTGGATTACTAGTATACCCTTCTCATCGTGAGACTGATATCAACCTTAAATCACTTTATCGAGGAGAATAATAGTTACGGCCCTACCAGCTTACTAATGGCGGAACTTGTACTGGAATCTATATTTCATTTTAGCACTTTCCAATTATATTTAATTAGTTATGTAAAAGTTTTAGTAGAAAATACTATGATCCTTTAGGTTTTCTTTTGCTCGAAGATTAATCCTTATTTAGGTTAGAAAAGTTTTTTTTTTTTTTTTTTTCTTAAAAAGGATTTTTAGAGTTTACAATATAAATACAGTACAATCAATCTTTTTTTTTTTTTTTTTTCCCTTACAGTTAAATCGTGCCTGATGGCCAAACTGATATGGAGCGTTAAAATATGAACTCCTTTTGTTAGTGAAGACCTAGCTAGCATAAAAATATCTTCAAACATGTAATAATTAAGACAAATACTTAATAAGGACACAAGATTAAATTCTTAAATTTTAGCGAGGGCTAAATATGTATTACTATACTAAATTTTTTATTTATGTATATATTTTTCAAAAAAATAAAATAGTTGAGTGGGGGCTCATGCCCGCACCTCTTAAAGCTGACTCCATACCTGCATGTAAATTAAATAGAGTGAAATATAATTAGCTTATATTTCACTATTAATTGGCTATGATTCATTGTTCTTTCACCGCTTTATTTTCGACATGCATTATTGTTGGGGTCATGTACTTTTCATAAAAGAAACCTTTGGAGCCCGACTTTCTCACCAATGTCTTGAACATCTTTTTTGTTTTGCTGTTTGTATTCTTTGAAGCTGAACTTCCTATAGATCCCTGGTTGGCTATAGCTTTCCACCATGGATTCATCAGATGGGCAAAAGAAATATGCAGCAGAGAACCTCTCAAATTGAGTAGCAACCACTTGGTGTTTGACACTTTTGTAGACTCCATTGCTTAAGGCCTAAATAGATATCAAAACAGCACAATCAGCATATTTGTTCAAGGGATTCTTCAAAATCAGGTAAGTTTTTCACCTATCTCTATAACTATAATCAATTTAGTATCAAGTATTATTACCTAAATTTCAAAGGCAAATAAGGAAAATTGTTCCTTAAAAGGGGAAAAAAAGGAGGCTAAATTGTATATTAGTTCCAAAAGGTATAACCCTATATGAGTAGGATCTCATATGCCTAATGATGACTTTCAATGTACATTTCCTTGATTATGATCAAAATATAAACAATAACATGTATATACAAATTAAAGAAGTAAACTACAAATTTTGTGATTGATCATTAATTACATACCTCAAATAAGTCTCCAATGTTAATAACAAGAGCTTCTGGATTAGGTTTTACGCGAAACCATCTTCCATCTTTGAGCAATTGCAGGCCTCCGATTTGGTCCTCGTACACGACAGAGAGGAAATCGGTATCGGTGTGAGGGATTAGTCCGAAGACCAGCTTAGAAGAAGAGTAAGGGCATGGAGGATATCTGTTCATTCGAAGATAACTAGAGTTTGGAGGACAATTATCTTGGAAATAGGTGAATTGGACTCCAAGGTCTTGTGCTAGAATTTCAACTAAGGTTTTAACTAGATCAGATGCCGCTTTCGCAAATCTTTCCATTGTCAACCTGTTGATCCGAGCGTATTTAGTATAGATGTTGAAAATTCGGAAGAAATTAGGGTCTATCGATTATACACATGGCATGACAAATTGACGCCGGAGGCCGGGTCTATCGATTATGTGGGTTCAGATTGATAAATCATGTTGTAGTAGAATTACAAAATTAAACTGATTTCGAAATGTTGGTGCAAATTAACGGAAGAACACTTTGAATTGTGTTCATGAAAACATATCCACAAAAATACACATCTCCAGTATAATAGCAGGCGTGTACAAATACAGTCACTGAGATGTACACACACACATAGACATATCTATATATTATCTGCATTGATCAAGGTGAAAATCCCATTCAAACAGAGGGCTTGTTGAATGAAAGCCTGTTTGCTTTCAGAGGATATATAAGAAGTGGAAAAAAAAAAAAAAAAAGTGAAACAATCACATGATATCATATTTGCCGTCTTCAGTTATTATAATAATGCCTAGGATCTTTCTAGAGGTATGATAGGTTCCCCAGAGAATAGCACAAATGGTAGGAATCGAAACTGGAAATTGGTATTAATGGAAATAATCGGAATACAGAATTGTAAGAAAGTAAGATAGGTATTGAGCTTTCGAGAGGCTCAATTCTCTCCCCTGAGTATCACCCTTCTTCACTCACAAATTGCCTGCCTATTTTCCGCAATTCCCTATACTTATTCCCTTACAACTGAATTCCCGTAAATTCTCACAGATTCCCAAGCTCTCCCACAAGCTACCCAAATTAGGCCTTATCGTACCAACTAATTCCCCCCTGCACGTGCTTGTCACGCCTGGCATAAGTGAACCGGATAGGGGGTTTATCAATACTCCCCTCCCAATGAGTCACCTTGTCCTCAAGGTGAAACGTGGAAAATTGTCCTTGGATTAACCCAAAGGGTTCCCACGTGGCCTCTGCAGGAGATTGACCTTTCCACTGAATTAGCACCTCCAAGGGGTGTGTATCTTGTGTCGACGACGTGCGCAAGCCAAGTACTTTCTCCAGCTCGATCAGCAGCTCGTATTCTTCCATAAGATGAGGAGGCAGCGTGGAGATAACCGACGCGGGGCCCATTACGCGACGGAGTTGGGACACGTGGAACACGGGATGAAGAGAGGAAGACTTAGGTAGCTGAAGTCTGTAAGCGACCGCGCCGACTCGTACAAGGACTCTGAACGGTCCGTAAAATCGGGGGGCGAGCTTCTCATTAGGACGGCGAGCTAGGGACTTGAGGCGATAGGGCCAAATCTTCAAGTAAACTAAGTCTCCCACTTCGAACTGCACGTCCCGGCGGTGCTTATCTGCATGGTGTTTCATCTTCTGTTGTGCCCGCAGCAGTTGCTGGTGTAACTCCTCCAAAACCGCGTCGCGGTCCCGCAGCTGCTGGTCCACCGCCGAGAAGGGAGTGGTCCCTAACTCATAACGCAACAAACGGGGAGGGTCCCAACCATAAACTGCCTGGAAGGGTGTGGTCCGTGTGGCTGTGTGGTACAACGTGTTGTACCAGTACTCTGCCCATGGCAGCCAACGGGCCCACAGCCTAGGCCAGGTGGAAGCAAAACAGCGCAGGTACGTCTCCACGGAACGGTTTACGACCTCGGTCTGTCCATCCGTTTGAGGGTGATAGGCCGTGCTATGCTTGAGCACCGTCAGTTCAGTCCAGAACTTGCTCATGAACACTTTGTCCCTGTCAGAGACAATGGAAGAAGGTATGCCATGGAGGCGGACCACCTCCTTCACAAAGAGTCTTGCGACCGACTAGGCCGTGAATGGGTGTCGGAGGCCCACAAAGTGGGCATACTTGCTCAGCCGGTCTACGACGACTAGGATAGCATCAATCTCCTCTGAACGGGGAAGCCCCTCGATGAAATCCATTGAGACACCCTCCCATACGGTCCGGAATAGGCAAGGGCTGCAGCAAACCCCCAAGAGCTAAGGTGGTGTTTTTGTTTTGTTAGCATACCTTGCATTGCGCCACATACTGTAGGATATCCCGCTTCATCCCTAGCCAATAGAAGCAATCCTGCACTCTCTTAAGGGTCTTCAAATAGCCGGAGTGGCCCCCCACCACACTGTCATGTAGCTCCTTGAGGATAGTCCCCACCAGCGGTGAGGAGCGTGGCACCACCAGTTGGTGGTGATATAATAAACGGCCCTGCACCAGACTATAACCCGCAGGACCAGCGCCGCCCTGCTTAAGGGTGTCAACCACGGCATGCAGCTTCTCATCCTGTAGCACTTGTGCGTCGAGGTCCTCTAATATTGGGGAGTAAGGAGCCGCCAGGACTGCTAGGGAGGGAAGTGGTTCTCGGCAGGACAAGGCGTCTGCAGCCTTGTTGTCCAAACTCGGCTTGTAGTGGATGTCGAAGTCATAGCCCATGAGTTTGGTGAGCCACTTCTGGTACTCCGTGGTAACTTCTCCCTGTTCTAGTAAGTATTTAAGGCTCCGTTGATCGGTGCTGACCACAAAACGGCGGCCCAAGAGGTAATGGCGCCACTTGCGGATGGCCATCACGATCGCCATCAATTCGCGCTCATAAGCGGATTTCAACGTGCACGAGAGGAAAGTGTCTAGCTGAAGTAGGCGAGGGGGCGGCTGTTTTGCATCAACACCGCTCCTAAGCCATGGCCGGATGCATCCGCCTCAACCACAAAAAGCTAAGTAAAGTAGGGTAAGGCCAAAACAGGTACCGTTGTCATGGCCTGCTTGAGGCGTGAAAAGGCTTCCGTGGCCGCGACATCCCAATGGAAGCTGTCACGCTTAAGGAGCTGAGTAAGCGACCAAGCCAAGGTGCCGTAACCGGTAATGAACCGGCGGTAGTAGCCTGTGAGCCCGAGGAATCCTCTTAGCTCCCGCAGCGTAGTAGGTGTTGGCCACTGGAGCATGGCTGATATTTTGGCGTCATCTGCTGTCACCCCGTTGGCAGAAATAATATGGCCAAGGTACTCCAATTGGCACTGGCCAAACTCACACTTCTTCTCATTGGCACATAACCGGTGCTCCCCCAAAATGTAACGTACCTTCCGCAAATGGATGACGTGATCGGCCATGGTCCGGCTGTACACTAAGATGTCGTAAAAAAAAAAGAGTACAAACTGCCGCAAATGCTCTTTGAAGATCTCATTCATGAGAGCCTGGAAGGTTGCCGGGGCGTTGGTAAGTCCGTAGGGCATCACCAAGAATTCATAGTGGCCGTCCGGGGTACGGAAAGCGGTCTTGGAAATGTCCTCTTGCTTGACGCGGATTTGATGATAACCCGACTTGAGATCGAGTTTGGAGAAAACCGTGGCCCCCTGCAGCTCGTCCAACAGCTCATTGATCATCGGGATCGGAAATTTGTCCGGCACCGTTGCCTTGTTCAAGGCGCGGTAATCGACGCAAAACTTCCAGCTACCGTCTTTCTTTTTAACTAATAGGACAGGGCTCGAGTAGGGGCTAATGCTCGGCTGAATGATTCCTGCCGCCAGCATAACCCTTACCAAGCGTTCAATCTCGGTCTTTTGAATCTGCGGGTACCTGTAGGGCTGGACGTTGATTGGTACAATGCCCGGATGGAGCGTGATCGCATGATCACGTCCGCGACTAGGCGGAAGCCCTTGTGGCCACTCGAAAATGCTCCGGTGCTGCTGCACCACTTCCACTAGGGGGTGCGGAATTGCTGCTTGCTGTCCCCCACCGTCCACGGAGATGCTTCCTAGTTCCAGCTGTACACCTTCCTCCTGCTCACGGAAAGCCTTAACCATGGCCTTAAGAGATGCCCGAGAGTGACATAGGCTGGATCCCCCTGAAGGGTCACCGCGACCCCCCCTAACCGAAACTTCATCGTCAATGTCTTCCAATTAACCTGCATACCACCCAGGGATTCAAGCCATTGCATGCCCAGGATGACATTGGCACTGCCTAGCTCCAATGGCAGGAAATCCTCAATAATCTCAATGTTTTGGAGGGTTAGTACGACCCCTTTGCACACTCCCTCTCCTTTTATGGCAATGCCCATGCCCATCAATACCCCATAGCAATTAGTTCCCACCTTCGGAATGCCCAATTTCTCGACCAGTGCAACCGAGTTGAAGTTATGGGTAGCCCCACAGTCCACCATCACCACTACCTCCTGCTGGCCAATTCGCCCATTAACCTTCATGGTTTTTGGGGTGGTTAACCTAACTACAGAGTTAATGGACAGTTCCACAGTCTCATGTACTTCCTCCGTCCCCCCTTCCTGTTCTTCCTTCTCAACCTGATTCCACTCTCCTACTTCTATCTCGTCATTAACCATTAGAATGTGAAGTTCCTTGTTCTTGCAACGATGGCCGAATGAGTATTTCTCATCGCAACGAAAACAAAGTCCCTTATCTCTCTTAGCCTGCCACTCCGCATCAGTCATGTGCTTAAAAGGAACAGGGGTTGCGGATGGGTTACTTGGAGGTCGTGGCCCCTGGGCCTGAGCCTTTGGGATTGAAGGGAGCTGGCCGGTTGGATTCACCGAAGGACTCCCAGTCGACGTCCGCCCCCATGGTCCCGCCACCGCTGCCCGATTTGGTCGTAACATGTTGTTTCTGTCTTCGACCCGCTGGGCATACTCCATGATCCGGGTCAACCCACTTGGGTTAGCCAAACGGACCTCCGCCCGAACTTGCAGTTTAAGCCCGTTGATAAAAGTGCTTTCCATCACTTTTTCTGGAACTTCAATCAACGGAGAAGCTAAGAGTTCAAATCTCCGTCGGTACTCTCGTACCGATCCTTCCTGACGGAGAGCCAAAAACTTCTCGCAGATGGACCCTTCCTGAGTCAAGCAGAATCGATCCAACACGTGGACCTTTAGTTCCTGCCAGCTACGAATGGGTCTCCGTCCATCAGCCCATTGAAACCAGGCTAGGGCCTCTCCGTCCATACAGATCGCCACCGCTTGTAGCTTCTCAGGCTCCGTCAGCCGGTTGATCGCGAAGTAACGCTCTGCACGAAAAAGCCAGCCCTCCGAATTCTCCCCGTCAAACATGGGCATCTCTAATCGGCGCGCACGCGGTTCACCCCGATCCCAATCGGAGCACTCAATTACGGTGGGTCCACCGGATCGACCCTCCTCCCCCGCGGTAAACGTCGCTCCCTGGGTCGAGGACTCCGGGTGGAGAAATTTTCCTTTATTTCCCCCATTTCCTCCCAGTCAGGACGGATCCTCTAACTTCTAGAGCGCCTGCTCCACTCAGTCGAGCACCGACATCCGTGCCACGATGGCATCCAGGTTCCTCTCCAACACCGCAAGGCGTTGTCGGTCTCCTCGGAGCTCCCGCAGCTCCCGCTGACACTCCCCCGGATCTACTTCTTCCGCCGGTGCCTGTTGTTCCTCGACCCGGTCCTCCGTCGTCTCTCCTCGAGGTGCGATCCTTCTGTTCACCATCGTCCGATGACTTGCTCTGATACCAAATGATAGGTTCCCCAGAGAATAGCACAAATGGTAGGAATCGAAACTGGAAATTGGTATTAATGGAAATAATCGGAATACAGAAAGTGCAAGAAAGTAAGATAGGTATTGAGCTTTCGAGAGGCTCAATTCTCTCCCCTGAGTATCACCCTTCTTCACTCACGAATTGCCTGCCTATTTTCCGCAATTCCCCATATTATTCCCTTACAACTGAATTCCCGTAAATTCTCACAGATCCCCAAGCTCTCCCACAAGCTACCCAATTAGGCCTTACCGTACCAACTAATTCCCCCCTGCACGTGCTTGTCACGCCTGGCATAAGTGAACTGGATAGGGGGTTTATCAGAGTACTGCTAATTTTTTCATTATCATCTCTTATAAGTTAATGTTTCTTTTAAGTTGTGCATGTTCTTTTACACATAAAATTTAAAAAAAGATAACTCAAGTTTCAACTTTATTCAAGTTTACGCTCTTTTAGGTTTTAATTTCACTCAATTTTACTCAGTTTTATTCAAGTTCTAACTTCAACTCAAGTTATAACTCAAATTCAACTCAAAAACTACACTCAAGTTACACTCCAAAAGAACAAATAGTTACTTGATGATATTTGTTAATCCGAGATCTTACCTAGTACTTGTCCTAGGCCATTCTTCCGAGAAAATTGGAGATTCAACTTAATTAGCTTACACAAGCACTAACTAATTTGGAAAAATGCAACAAGAAGAGACAGACGTCTAACGAAGAAACAAGAAGAGCAAGGTAGAGTACTACTAGCTGTATGGTATTGATCAACCATTTCAGCCACATATATAAAAGGAAAGCAATGGTTATATAAATATATATTTATTCTTACATACATATATTTATATGTATGTATGTATATGGTTATTAGCTAACAAGAATGAAGAGTTTAGCTAAACCAAGATAAAGCTATGAAGTTTAAGAGCTTGTTTGGCTCACGGATTCGTATTGTGTGCTTATGAAATTTTTTTGGTTTGAACTGAAAATTCTGAGTCAATGTGGTTTAAATTTTAGTTCAAACTGACATTTAAAAATTTGAATATGAAATAAAATATCACATTAGGCACTCACGTTTGGTCCAAGAGTGCCAATCTAATTGGGATGTTTTGAGCAGCTTTGATATCAGTTATCCTCTTTCGTCATTTATATTAAAAAAATATGATGTTTGGATAGTATAAGAATTGTGAGGGAATAAGAAATGGAGCTATAGTTTTACTACAGCAAACAGGTTCAAATTGTGTGAATTTAAGGGGGTCTAAGTTCTTCAAAACTGATTTCGAACAAATTCAAATATCACAACATGTTTCAAAACTATCTCAATTAATATACATCTAAATACCAGTTTGAATCCACGTGAACCCACAAAAAGAACAAGCCTTGCACTTCAGGGTCTGAGAAAGCATATGGCATATGCGAAAGATGCCAAAATTTGACGGCCTAAAAACTTTAGGGCACTTACAGATGGCAACTCTGACAAGGCTTTCCAAACGGGTCGGCCTTTTTTTTTTTTTTTTTTTTTTTTTTTTTTTTTTTTTTTTTTAGTTCACGTGGTACACAAATGGTGCCCAATGGTAGCTGCACAACTTGTATATCTTGACCTTTCTAGTGTTACTATTGACGAATAACAATTATGCGCGTGCAGGCCCTTGTGACAAGGCATATCATTATGTAGTACTCTTTTGGATTTTTACAAGTGAATGGTCACATTTATTCTCTGATCTCTCTCTCTCTCTCTCTCTCTCTCTCAATATATATATATATATATATATATATATATGTGTGTGTGTGTGTGTGTGTGTAAGTGCAATACGATCGTTTCCTAAATGTACTCCATAATATATGTAGGCATATATGTGGAAATACATAGCTACATATTTATAGGTTTTTTCGTATGTATACATACGTGTGTGTATATTGAGGGAAAAAAACGCATGGAATATATATATATATATATATATATATATATATATGGACGTGTAATGATTGATACATATATGATATACTACTTCCAATTTTTGAATGGATAGTATGCCATGTTAATTTCACCGATTCGAGTTATATTTTTGAATGGATAGTATGCCATGTTAATTTCATCGATTCGAGTTTATAATTCGAGTTTTGTTATAGTAAAAAGCTCTCAGAAATAGTCACATTTAATTTTTTTGCTACAACAAAAGCTCTCACATAAAGTCATATCTCAACTCAAATTAAAAACTCGAATCAGCGAGCTAAATGGGCTGTCAAGAAAATTCAAGGACTTCTTTGACTTGTTTGGTATAAGGGATAAGAATGTGATGATTAATTAATCAATGGTATCTTTTTACTTAAATTTATTTAGGGAATTTGGATAAGGAATGGATTGAGGGATTCAAAATCATACATAGAACCCCAATCTTGTTTAATTCTTATCTTCTTACCTCCCTTTTCAGGCCACTTAAGTTTCGTAGAGGAAGTTTGAGTTGTTAGTCTAGCTAGGAGGCATAGATCATTAGTCTGTGTTTCCACCAAATAATAACATATTCTCTAAAATATTTCACCAAACCACAGATGCAGTAAATAAACTTATCACATTTGTGTAACTAATGTTGACGGTAGAATTTTATCAACAGAAATACACCTGATTACTGTCTAGTAGCCGGTTGGATTACCGTCTAGTAGTCAGTTAGATTACCAGTTGACTCACGTCAAAATAACAGCTTTATGCCCAATTAAATTCGATTAATAAAGTGCAATTGTTCGTGCATGTGCTTTATGGATTTCGCTTTAAGGTTTCTCAGAATATCATAGGAACTAAAAGAAAGATAAGAACACCTTGTGGTTCACTCTCAATGCAAGAGTTACGTCCACTTTGAGAAAATTCCCTCTCCTTTTCTCTCTCTTTTTTTTACTACAAGAAGCTCAGTTCTCTCTTATGTTCGTATCGGTCCCCTCCTTTTCTCTCTTGTCTCATGCACCTTTTATCTCACATAGATTACATCGTGGAGTAAACTGAGGCGTGTGGTTACCTTGCAGTTGCTCTCGAGTAGCCCACTATCCTAATAATCTAGACTGTAGCCCTACAGTGCCTATCTGATTGTTCATCTACTTACTCTGCCAAGAATTACGCTCCCCTGTGATTTCCTATTGGCCTATTTTGGGCAGCCAACATGCTGGTAATCATTTCTCTGGCCAATGGCTTTGTTTATACTTGCACGTTAGCTAGGGATTTCTCTCTTGTCGCCTCAGGGGATCTTCTCGGGATCTGGATCAGATAATTGATCACGTTGTCCTCTTTGCTTTTCACTTAGCCTAGATAGTAAGTCCAGATAGGGCCCTCGTCCTCGTCAATCCTTGCATAGGATTGACATCCTATAGGGATTTGAAACCATCTCCGTCTTAGCTATTCGGTGGACTGCCATTGTGGACAGTTTGAAATAGTTGAACTTCAAAGTCTGAAAAGCAAATACTTCGACCGTCAGCGCCTTCTGGGGAAGGGGTCTTTATTGACCCTTAAATGCTCTTGCGTAATGGCCACGTCGAGCCTATCTGTCGTCTGACGTGGCAAGTTAGATTTTTGCACATAACAGTTGCCCCCTAAGTCGAGGCTTTCCTTCAGATTGCCTAGAGCTTTAATGACGATGAGATTTACCCTTGTATTCTTACTTGCTTCGGGTGAAGGATCCTAACTCCGAACCATATTTGTAATGATGGATTTGACGCCGAAGAGACCCCTTGGGCAGCATAACAGTTGCGTCAATTCAATCACTTTGCTGATGTCACCTTTTGTTTTAAACGGATAGACCTGGGCCGTTGCATCACGCCTTTTCAGTTTTCCAGTCATTTTCTCACCGTTGGATCACGTCTCTATGTATTCACCAATGGATGCACAGTTATCTCATCTGATGGTTAGGAGTCGAGGGTTTTTCTCCTTTATAAACAACTTCTTGGGTGAGCCCTAACCATTCATCATTTCTGAGCGACTGTCGAGACTCTACCCAAATTCTCCAGGATTTTCTCCGGCCCTTTACCTATACAACCGTGGTTTTCCAGTGATTTTTACTCCAAAATTGCAAATCTTCTTTACCCCCTGTTTTCTGGTAAGTTTCTCCCCTCTATTTCTTCTTCTTATTTCGTGTTGGCAGTGTGTTGGGGTTTATCTCCCCTTTCCACATTTTAGTTTGGTTTCGCTCTTGCTTGCGATGATTTTTGCAGAGGAAATAGTTAGAAATAGCGAAATAAGGATAAAGAGGTTTTCCTTTGGTGTTTTTCGCACTATTTTGAACTTTAAAGTATGGGTTTTTGTTTGGTTTTCTGTGTTCGCTTGAATGGTCGTCGCTTTGTATGAGTCATCAGCGTCTTACCTTGTCTTAGGTTTTTAGTCTAACTTTAGGTGTTTTAGACCATTTAAGAGCCAAACCTTTTTTTCCTTCTCCCCTTTCGACTTATAGGATACTGACTTCAGATTTGTCCTTACAGTCATTGTAACCAAAAGGTCTAGCCATCGAGGGCGGTCGACGTCTGCGCCTCTTGTGAGGTTAGATCATTCTACAGTTGCCAAATCCTCTCTCTCAACTAGCAACAACCCAGTGCTAAAAGAGATTAAAGAGTATACCCCCAACCCCTGGGATAATGACAACGTCGACCGCTTGTGGAAGGGAACGAGGCTACCACGTCAGGTGCTTCCTTTGACACCTTAGAGAGGGTGTGATGTCCAACCACAACGGGTACTGGACAGGCGTTCCCTTGACAATGATGGCAGTGGGTCCAAAAAGGTCATCCCTCACGGAGGACAGCATAGCGTCGAAGACTAGCGAGAGGGACATCATCCAAGCCTATAAGGAAGGAGGTATTAACGAATGATAGTTCGAGTACCTCCTCCTAGATACCAATTCCACACGAGCCTTCCACCCCTGGGTTACCTGTTCCTATACGCCAAGGCTTTTACTACGAGGATAACTCTCCCTATCCACCCTTTTGTAAAGGATCTCTCCTCCCCCACACAGTTGGTGCCTAATTTTTGGTACTGTTTTACCGGCATGTGGGTTCGATGGAATAAGAAGTTCGACATGGAGCTGCCGATGGATGAGTTTCTTTATGTATATAAACTTTGCCAGGTCGTTAATTGTGATGGCTGGTATTTTTTAGATAGTCACGGGCAATCTAAGCCCGATTTAGGAAAATTGATAGAGGGGTTGCCCTCGTCGTCTCATACCTGGAAGTCGATGTTTTTTATTATGAAGGGCATGTCTCACAGTCACCCCGCGAATAAGTCCTTTAAACGTCGAGGGCTACAAACCTCATTCGGGGTATTAAGTAAGTGTCCTTCCTAGTATGCCTAAACTTAACGAAATCTTTTTATAGACGGCCGAATCCAAGTTTTCCATGTGTTACCCCAAGAATGCCCTAAGCTTTTTAGGAATAGGAAGGCGAGGGTTGACAAAGCTTTCAGTCTTTTAAAAAGTGAGTTGCATATTAGTGCTCTCTTGACACGGGAGAACTTTAGAGAGTCAGGCCTCTTGCTTTCATTTCTAGACCCCCACTAACCTTACCGTCGGAGGTTAGTACCATTTCAATGTTTAGCTTTGTCTCTTTAGAGCTGTCATTTATCCCTGGACTTATCTTCTTAATTGTCTTGCAGAAATAAAGATCCTACAATTTCATGTCCCTCGCAAGAAGGGACTTTCAAGGAAAGAGAAGAAGTTTCTTGAAAGGTCCAGCGTCTTCGCTTCTTCTAAACCGATGAAGGCACCTCTGGCGGTGGAACCTGAACCAACCCTGGAGGCGCTGAGGCCAAAAAAGCTTAGTTAAAGTGTGTATTGGTAGCGGAGACGGCGCTAGTACCGGTAGTTGAAATACCGAATGCCCTAGAGGGTCCTCTATCCAGGGATCATTTTATGCTCTATAAAGAAAAGGTTTTGGACCTTAACTTCATTGTCCCCAATGTCTCTGACACTCAGATCGAGGTAATGCTAGACCTTCTAGCTTGATTCTATGTCGTCTGCCAAGCCCTCTACGAGTCATGAGAGATATGACCGAGGAGGAGTTGTTAAGTAGACTGAGGAGGCCAAGGACAAGTACCTCCATGAAGGCAGGCATAAGGGATATGACATAGGTAAAAAGGAAGGAGTTATTGAGTACTTGGCCTCCGAGGAGTTTGCCCAGCAGTATGAGGAAATCGCTGCTAAGCCCATCAGGGACTACAAGTCTTTTTGACGAGCTATACAACATGCGAGCTGGCGATATGGCGTCTGTTGGAGAACAACTTGTTGCTAGGATCCACAGGCACATTCCTGGCCTTAATTTGGATTTCCTTTACAACCCTCCTACTAATGATGAGGCCTTGGGAGTGATGAGGGCAGCGACGGTTGTAGAGACGCCGAGAGGGGAGATGGTGGCGAAGATGGCGGAGGCGACCATGCTTAAGGGAATCAGGGGCTGATTTTTCTTTTCTTTTCTTTTCTTGTTTTTGTAATGTTGAGACAATGGGTTGTCCGCCCAATTATAACATATTTTTTGTTAATCAAATGCACCTTTATTACTCCTATATGCCTTTAATAAGTTCTCTTGTTGATGGCCGAATGTTTTTTCTTTGTAGAATCTCTTTTTTGCTACTTGCTTGTCTGTTTCTATTCTGTTTTTTTTTTTCAGCCTTACCTCCTTAGGGCTTTAAGTAGTAAAAATTTCTCAAGTATGATGGCCTTGCCTCCCTAGAGGATTTGACGGTCTAAGTCATCTTGGACTTAGAACCCTTATTGTCATTTAAGGCTTTAAACTAAGTAGATTTTCTATCTGCTAAGTGCTATTGCCTCTCCTCCTTGGAGGATTCAGCCATATAAGCTCTTTAAACTTATCTTCGTCAATTTGTCAAATGCGTTGACCGTAGATCATAGGTCCTTTTCACGTAGTGGCCCATAGGCCTTTCCATGCCCCCCATGTCTGGTTAAAAACCTTACTTTTTTGGCAGACATGTTATAATAGGGTATGTATCTTTGAGGTATTGTCGAATATAAGTAGAAAAATCATTAAATGATTAAACCTCTGCTTTATTTATCCTATGAAATACCAAAACAACACAACGCAATATAATCAAAATAATCAAATGAACATTAATTCATTGGTAATACAATTTCAGTTGTTCAGCATTCCACGGATGTTGAATTTTTCTATCAGCGAGGCTTTCCAAAATGTAGGTTTCTAGGCGCAACAACTCCCTTATGCGGTAGGGTCCTTCCCATGTTGGGCCAAGACAATCACCAGTGTTTTTGAGTTTGGTACTTGAGTAACCCCTTTTAAGACCAAGTCCCCTGGGACAAACCTTCCCTGCTTTACTTTCCCGTTGTAATACCGCGTTGTCCTTTACTGGTATGCAGCAAGTCGAAGTTAGGAGTTGAGCCTTCTTTCTCTAATAAATCATGTTCTTCGTTCATTACCTCGACGTTTGTACTTTCATCGTAAGCTATTATCCTAAGGGTCGGTGTTTCAATCTTCACTGGGAGAACTGCTTTGACTCCATAAGTCATAGAGAACGGAGTTTTCCCTATAGTAGTTTGGCTCATTGTTCTATAAGCACATAGAACTTTTAGGAGCTTTTCTGCCCACTTTTCTTTTGGATCATCGAGTTTCTTTTTCAGAGTATACTTGAGGATTTTATTAAAAGCTTTGACTTGACCGTTTGATTGGGGATGGATTGGCGCTGAGAAGTCCTTTTGAATGTCTAGATCATGAAAAATTTCCTTGTAGCGGCGTTGTCAAATTGCTTTCAATTATCAGAGATGAGTGAATGCAAGACTCCAAACATGCATGCGATGTTGTTCCAGATGAAGCTTGTGCAGACAGCCTTTGTGGTCGTGGTGAGAGCTTTTTCTTCGGCCTACTTGGTGTAGTAGTCTACAATGACGATGGAAAATTTGAAACCTCCTAGTGCGAGATGCAAATTTCTGATCAAGTCGATCCTCTGTTTGGCAAAAGGCCATTGGCTAAGAATAGAAGTTAGGTTCTCTAGGGGCACTCTAGGAATTGTGGCATAACGTTGGCACTTATCGCAACACCGAGTGTAATAGTACACATCCTTTTTAAGCGTAGGCCAATAGTACCCCTGCCTCAAAACCTTAAGAGCTAAAGATTGCCTCCTAGTGTGATTACAACACACTCCCGCATGGATCTCCCGGAGGACTTCTTTAGCTTTTTCGTTGTCTAAGCATCATTGTAGGGGCGTTGAATAGACTCGTTGATATAGTTGACCATCATACATCAAGTACCTCGCAGCTCTATACTTGATCCTTCTAGCATCATCCCTATTGTTTGGAAATTCTACATCTATTAGATACTTGATGATCGGGGTCACCCAGTTTTCCACCCTCTGAGTTATTGGGATCTCTTTCGTCCCGTCCTCGATGGATGGTCATTCCAACTCTTTTATGGGGATGACCCCCAATAATTCTGAGTCCTTAGAGGAGGCTTATTTTGCCAGAGCATCGGTGTTGGAGTTTTCAGATCGTGGGACCTATTGTATCTCATAACTTCTTAATTTTGAAAGCTCCTCATTGACCATCCTTAGATTGCCCCCATCTTTTCTGCACATACTTGATATTCCTCCTTAACTTGGTTCACCACTAACTCGGAGTCACTATGGATTACAATGTCTTCAGCCTTCAAATGGTTTGCCAACTGTAGGACTGTGATCAACGTTTCATATTCTGCCTCAGTGTTTGATACTTTCAATTTGAAGCATATTGTTGACGTGATCTTGTAGCCTTCTGGGCTTATCAGAATTATGGCTGTGTCTGATCCATTTTCTTTCGTGGACTCATCCATATAAAGTTTCCACATTACCTCTTTCTTGCTCTCATCGTTCTATGTTGTGGCTGCCCTGCGAGAGAACTCCGTCATGAATTCGGCCAGGGCTTGACCTTTTATTGCTACCCTCGACATGTATTCAATGTCGAATTGACTTAGCTCTACTGACCACTTTAAGAGTCAGCCAGATGTCTTATGCTTTTGTAGTACTTGCCTTAAGGGATGGTTCGTTAGTACCTTTATTGCGTGGGCCTGGAAGTAGTGATGAAACTTCCTTGATGCCACTATCAAGGTGAGCGCCAACTTTTCCATCTCCGGGATTCTGGTCTCTACATCTAGAAGTTGCATGCTCACATAATAAACTGGCAGCTGGGTCCTCAATTCTTCCTTGACGAGCACAGAGCTAACAGCATGCTCCAAAACAAAGAGGTAGAGGCTTAACTTCTCCCCAGGAATTGGCTTTAAAAAGATCGGAGGTTTGCCCAAGTGTTCCTTCAAATTTTAGAAAGCTTCCTCACAGTACAAAGTCCATTCAAACTGCTTATTGCCTTTAAGGGTATCACAGAAAGGGATACACTTGTCTGTTGCCTTTGAGAGGAATCTATTTAAGGCGGTGATGAATCTCGTGAGCTTCTACACCTCCTTAGGTTTGGTAGGTGACATCATGTCTTGTACGACTTTTATTTTATCTAGGTTGGCTTCTACCCCCTATCGCTAACTATGAGCTTACTCTAAACTTGCACTTCAGGGGATTCAACTTAATTTGGTATTCTCTCAAAATGTCGAACATTTCCCCCAAGTCTGTCACTTGTTGTTTTGCCTTGACGTTATTTACGAGCATGTCATAAACATAGAACTCTATTGTTTTCCCAATTTGTTTGGCAAACATTTTGTTAACTAACCTGTGATAAGTAGCCCATGTATTCTTTAAATCAAAACGCATCACCAAATAGCGGTAGAGCCCCCGGTTAGTTATGAAGGACGTGTGTTCCTTATCACCTGGGTGCATACGGATCTGGTTGTAGCCTGAGTAAACATCCATAAAGGTCAACAATTCATGGCCAGAAGTGGCGTCAACCAATTAATCTATTTGTTGTAGAGGAAAACTATCCTTCAGGCAAGCTTTGTTGAGGTTGTTAAAATTAATGCACGTTCTCCACTTTCATTGGGCTTTATTACTAGGACTGGATTCGAAATCCATCCTGGATAATGGGTTTCCTTAATGAAGTTATTCTTAATCAGTTTATCAACTTCCTATTTCAAGGCTTCATACCTATCTGGGTTCATTAGTTGGTGCTTTTGGCGTTTTGAGGGATATGAGGGATCGACATTCAAACAATAACACATTACTTCAGGGTCGATCCCGTCCATGTCATCATGTGGCCATGCGAACAAGTCCAAGTTCTCCTTTAGGAACCTTCCCAATTCTTCCTTTAGTGCAGGAGATAAAGCTAAACCAATTCTCAGTATCCTCATCGAATCCCTTTCGTCTACCGGTAGTTCCTCAAGTTGTTCCACTAGTTGCGTCCCCATGATCTCGTCCTCAACCCGCAGGTCGATATCCTCGTCGACCGATGCTTAGCTAACCACTCTTATCTCAAGCCTCTTAGGGTCGTCCTATACGCGTACCGTGTCTGAGTATGCAACCCTTAACTTGTACTTATTGCTTTTCATTTCACCCACATCGTTTGGGGTTGGGAATTTGATTGTCTAGTGGTAAATTGAGGTGATGACTTTTAGGGCTTGGAAAGTCAGTCGTCCTATCACTGCATTGTATTACGACGCTCATAGAGTCGCCACAAAATTGACCATCACTGTAGCCTGTCGTGGCTTGTCCCCTGCTGTGACGGGTAATTTAATCATTCCTTGTGGAGTAACTGAATCGCCCATAAACCTATATAGCAGTCGAACCGTTTTCTCAAGGTGCTCTTTGGGAATTCCCATCTTAGCCAGGCAATCTGAGTATAAAATATCCACAGAATTGGCATTATCTACAAGGATCTGAAAGACGGTGTGGTTCCTAATCATAGCTTCAACCACCAGTGCGCCGTCATGTGGGAAGTGCACCTCGCTGGCATCTTCTTCTATAAAAGCTACCTCTGATTCTGATATCCTTGGTGCCTTCGACGGTCTGGTGGATGAGAGATTCCAAAATTTCGCTTGGCAGACCTACTTGGTGTCATGATTGATAAATTCATCAAAATTATTGTGTAGGACAAAATTTTCTGAAATCCTTTCTATTATCAATATGAATATTTTTTATGATAAGTATTTGTGGATATAAATATGGAATAACAAGTTATAAGCTAAAGTTCAGAAATTTCTAAGGTATGATGCAGTTACCGATTTTCAGACTATATTTAAGAATGAGGTACGGAACACTACGTTAAATCCACAAGTGGGTAAACACATGAATGATAAGTTTAAGATATAGAAAAAAAAATTGAAAAACATCAATTCTAGGGTTTTAGAAACAATCAGAACAAAAATAAACGAAAAAGGGGTTCGGAAGGCCAAACCAGGAAAATTGGGGTTTTGACTGATTTGAGTTGACCAAGTCAAAATTTGTTGACCAAGAGTCAACCAAAACATCGCCCTCGAAAAGTTAGTCAAGAATGGTGAAGGTTGACTAAGTTGACCAATTGTGTGAAAAACGCAGATAAAACGCACACCAGACAGGAATCAAATGGAACAGAAATGAGATAATTATTATGAATGGATGGCTAGGATTTAAAGTAATTAAATTGATGAGTGGTTGAGATGAGGACATGTGGAAAGCAAAAAAAAAAAAAAAAGGGGCTGCCGGCCAAGCTTGGTGGAGAAGTAAAGAAGAGATATTTTGGTAAAATTTTGTAAAAAAGTCCCTAAAAATGCCAAAATTGCATTTTTAGCCCCCTCACTTTATGGTGGTCGGTTCTTAAAGGAAAGACACAAGAAAAATGCCTAATTATCATGCAAAAATAGAAAGTGACCAGCGAAGAGATAAGAGAGAAGAAAATTTTCACCAAAGTGAGGAAAAGTGAGATTTAAGCGAAAATCAGCAAAGTTACCGAGGAATAGCGTCTCCAAAGCTTGTTCTTCACTCTTCAAGGTGAGATTTCAAATTTTCCCTCTCATTTCTTCACTATGGCCGTACATGGGATGTGGTAAAAAGCATGAAGAAAATTTCACTTAAGTATGGTGATTTGCTTATAATGGTTAAGGAACTTAAAATCTAGTGAACTAAGGATAAATTCTTGGTTATTAAACTTTTGTTTCTAGCAATTCTTGATGTAGATAATTTTAATAGAAATATGGAGAAACCCTAGAACCATGATGATGTTGATGGTGTTTTTGAAAGAGAAAGGATATGGTTTGTGTTTGAAGGTGAAAACAATGGATAAAGCGAGCTAAAGTTAGCTCGGGAAACATAGAGAAATAGGTGAAACTCTACCGAAATTTGATTTGAGCATTTGAACTAAAACTGGATTTCAAGAGGAATAAGGGATTAAAGTGTGGAAAGTAAGTCGATTCGATAATCGGTGATGTATAGAAACCGAACACAATGAGAATTCACAATTTTAGACCAAAACTGATAATTATGCCCATGATTGAGGAAGGTGCATGGTTTTAGTGTAAATTCTTGAGATATGAAATATTTTGGCATTGAATACCAAACATAAGGATTGTAGATCTTTTCGAATTAAATTTGAATCTAACGATCGGAAATTTATGCAATAAGATTGGTTAACGATCGAAGTCAGAAAGCATCAAGTGAAATAAAGGATGCAACATTAGCGAAACTTCTGTAAGTACAATAGTTTTTCTATGTCTATATTACGAATAAGCTTAAATTGTGCATATTATGAGTACCAGTAGTTTTTCTTGTCTACAACGCGAATAAATTTATTTCTCTATGTTGCTTAATCCGAGCATATTGTACACTAAATCTATGCTAGAATATGAAAGATGACTCCTGAATGTTAGATAAAATGTTATGCATGTATCTATAAGACTTAAATAGCAGTAAAATTTTATTATGCAAAAAAATATGTATCGGCGTCAAGTCGAAGTCAAGTTAAGAGAAAAAGTTGAACTTTAACGAAAAGTTAATCTCATGATAAATTGCTCAAAAATGCACAAAGTCATAAAATTTAACTAAAGTTACCGTTTCAATGAGAAAATTGATAAACGGTAAGAGACCAAACATCCTATGTGTACCAGCCTTTGAAGGAAAGGTTATTATGAGACTAAAAGAGACGAAACCGTGACTGAGCTAGATTGGTTAGCTATCCCACTCCTCATTGGTTATGCGCGCTATGGTACAACAGGAAAGAGCCCATAAGAAGTAAAAGACAAGAAAATGAAAAAATAAAAACCGTTCCATATAAAGGTGCGGTATTTGTATGGAAGAATGGGAAGAATGAGAAGAATGAGAAACACAATATGAAAGTCATTCAAAACGTGAAAATACAATGTGAATGACTAAAGTGAGACGAAAGCTAAACAAAGTATGTAATGAAATAAGAAGAATATACATGTCCTAGTAATACAGAGTGTCTTAAGATATATGACATGAATGAATATATGGGTATGTATAATTACTGCATCTATTATGACTTATTGTTACTTATTGAGCAAAATCTCATTAAGTTTGTTCGTGTTGTAGGAAGCGCAGGTAAGGCACTAGCTCCCTAAAACTTGTTGCTGGGCATGTAGAGATGATGTAGCAGCGGAGTGTGGGAAAGTTGGTAGTGGATGCATCACGTGTTTTGGAAACATTACTGAGCTTTATGTGTATAAATTAAATAATGTTTTATGAATATAGATGAGTTATGTAACAAAAGTTGAGTTTACAAGATAGTGAGGCTATGTATGACAACCTCTAGTTACAAGGTATAATTAATGTATCAAAATCCTATAGCATTAACCAAATGCTACTAAAATGCTACAGCATTAAGACGTATGAATGGTTGAAAAAAGATTAGCCTGAATTTTTAAGAGGTTATAATTAGAAAGTAGTAGAGGATGAGTAATGCTAAGTATGAATGTAGGATGACGATCAAAAGCTAGGGTCGTCACACCTAGCCTCGTGAGCGTAATTCTTTTGGGATCTTCGCGAATCCCCTCTAATGTATAGGCCTTCATGGATTGTCTTGTCACGGTCGTTGTTACACTGACCATCATCCCGCCAATGGCTATCTTCCCTTTGCCCTTAGTTTCTTCGTTCCTCCTAGAACTCTTGGAGTTTGCCTTCTCGGTTCAATCTCATCTTTTAGATCCATTCTTAAATTAGTGTTATGTCCAACTTCCCCGTGGAACTGACAATATTTATTCTGGTTCCTCCTGCTCATATTTGACATCATAGGCTCTGGTCGACACAGAATGTTCCTCCTGCTGATCTGATTGTACACTTCTTCTACTCCTACGGTTAGCTTATAGTAGCTATTGTACCATTGGAATATAATGGAGAAGGCCTTGGTGGTCCTCTTGTCTCTGCTTTTTGGTATCATACTGGTTAGACTTTGAGGCTGCTTGTTTGTCTATGCCGCCATTACCTTGTCGCTTTCGATTATCTTGTTTCCCTTATGTCGATCCTGTTGATACCCAAAATTTACAAGATATCAGCCCGGCCCAAATTGAATAAATACAACTCCAGGTATGGTACGTGGACCCAAGCCACGTTCGAGGACTTCTATGTGGGTCATGGTTTGGCAGGTCAAGGAATGTGACCGGACCCATTTTATCTGGCCTAATTAGACCCTTGGCCCACTTAGGGTGGTCCTGGGTCTATGAGGGAATTAGGATAATATGGGTTATGGAGGAAATTAGATAGAATAAAACCTATTAGTCTATTACCTTGCACTGAGACACAAGGTAACATTTCTCCACGTCTTTCTTTTCCTTTTTTTCGTTCAATCCCTTCTGCCTTCCCAGGGGGTCAAGGCAGTCCATTCCTCAAAAACCATAAAATGCCAGAACACATACAAGTGGGAGGGGAAAAATCTCTGTTCACCCCGTTACCACTCCCTGACCTCGCCCAAATGGCCACGAAGCCACGTCTGGCTGCCACCCCCGGACCTCGCCCAAAAACTGGCCACAAAGCCACGTCTGGTTGCCACTCCCTGACCTCACCCAAAACGGCCACAAAGCCACGCCTGGCTGCCACTCCCTGACCTCACCCAAATAGCCACGAAGCCACGTCTGGCTGCCACCCCTTGACCTCGCCCAGAAACTGGCCACAAAGCCACATCTGGCTGCCACTCCCTGACCTCGCCCAAATGGCCACGAAGCCACGTCTAGCTACCCATCAACCTATTACATCCTTCTGAGGTAAACATTCCTCTGGGATCATCGAAAGCTACCCTTGGATCCCACTGGAAATGTCGTAATGACAAGGACCTCTGGGGGGATTTCAGCCAAAGTCCCAGATGGCTAGCGGGAAAACTTCCCTACGTTTTCTTTACCACGATCCTGGCCTATAAATACCATTGCCCAAACCTCTCAAACAAAAAAACAACGATACACGGGAAAGAGCGAGAAGGGCAAATCAAGGTATTCTGTTCTAACTCCTCTGATTTTTTGGTTTCTATCAGAGCGACCGAAGGAGAATTATATTCTCCATAACTTTCAGTGGAGTCCCTCTAGAATAAGTTTCTAGGCGTCTCTCCATTAGAAGTGGTATCAAAAGCTCCTGAAACACCGAAAACCCTTAACCACAGCCCGACACCTCGAGATTGACTGTTTTACTCCCTTCACACACTACGTCTGTCGGGATCGTTTTATTCACAAATAGAGAAATATAACTCTATTGCCCACTTAGAAACCTCCTCCATAAACTGGTCACATTCCTCTCCCACGCTACACACTCACTGGGAGATCCCTATCAGAAATTCCTCAACGTCACAGAGCTGAAGCCGCAACGGGTGTTGCCCTCGGATACTGTCTTCCTCGGGGACATCCGGGTTTTGCCTACCTCAGCTATGGCCAATCTCATCATCCCGGCCACCGTCGACGCCAGGAGGTACCCTCAGCAGCTCTCCGACCACGTCAATGGATAAGGGCACAGTCATAACGAAGCAAACGAGGCCACAAGTTTCACACCTTCCATGTCGACAGGCCCTCACCAAAAGAGCCCCAACAGATCCTTATTCCACTCTTTTATCTCTGTTAGACTGGTGCTCCAGGTCATTTGCCTCAGCTTCCTCTCCATTTATGAATCCTTGTGCGCTCGCCAAGAATTCTCTGTACGTGGAAGGCTATTTATGGTTAAGGTCACGCTTGAATGGGGAGTTCTTTTTCATGCTAGATAGAGCTCCTCTCAGTGCCTCCCTGTCGGTCATGTCTGTTGTACCGACGACCGCTTCTCCAAACCTAGCCAACCACTCTTTCAGTGATTCATTTAGCCTCTGGTAGACCATTGTTAAATTCTGCTTCGGGGGGATATACTTTTTCACCTTAATGAACTGCAAGGAGAAACCCTCCTTCAATTTATCCCAATTTGAAATCGAATTTGGCTTTAGCATCCTGGACCATTGGCGGTTTGAGTCAGTCAGATGGTTGCGAAATGCTCGACACATTATTTCTTAAGAGTAGCCGTGGAGCAGCATGTCCTGTATACAATTCTAAATTATCGTTAGTGTCCCCCCTTCAGTCATATGGAAGGATCAATGATGCTTTGTACCTGTTAGAAAGCAACAGAGCCATTATCTCCACAGTAAACAAGTGGTCATTGACTCTTTTTGGGGCGATGTCGACATTGACCACTTCAACTACCTGTCCTAAATTCTTTTGTAGGGACTAACCTGGCATTTCACATCTTTCTCAGAGTAGCCGTGGAGTAGCATATGTCTCATATACAATTCTAAATGGTCATCGGGGTCCTCATTTCCATCATATGAAGGGATCGATGGTGCTTTGTACCTGTTGGGAAGAGACGGAACCATTATCTCCGCAGTAAACGAGTGGTCATGGAATCTGTTCGGGGCAATGTTGACGTTGACCACTTCAACTACCTGTCCCAAATTCTTTTGCAGGTGACTCACCTAGCATTTCATGTCTTTCTCGACACCACCTGTCAGCTTTTCGTCTAAGCTCGCCAAGCCTTCCATAATGGCTTTTACCTCTGCCGTTGAGATTGCTGTGTCAACCCTTTTTAAGGCTTCTGCCCTTCTAGCATTCAGCCTGTCTCTAAGATCGTCACCTCGCTGCACTGACCCTGAGTCTTTTGGGACATTACTGCCTTGGTTTCCTCTAAGTGGCGCCCTGAAGGACAACTCTAGGCCCTTCGTGTCCTCTTTTTCTTAGGCTCGATTCCTGACGGTCCGCCGTCTGCTTCTCAGAGATTTGGACGGTCGAGGTCTCGGGTCATCTGCCCTTTGTTCTCACTCTCTCTAATCCCATCTAGTGCACTGCGCTGGTCACCAGCATTCTGGTTCCCAATAGCGGTGGCACGCGGTGGTCTCGAGGAGGCATCTTCAAGAAGAGGCAGTGAACTTCTCCCATCCATTCGCTCAATGGTGGCCACTAGGCCGCGAACCAGGTCAATCAACGCATTTAGTTAGGCCTGTATCTGCGTTATGTCAGGCTGAGGCACACCTGGGGTCTGGGCTTCGTCCATTGCCAGGGGTTGATTCCCTTAGTCGAGCTGATTTTTGCCCCTCCCTCCATTGGTGTGATTGGCATGGAGCATGGTGTTTTCCTTTGACTGGTTGCCTTGGTTTACAGTGTTACTCCTTGTTCTTCTTGGAGGCTTGGTTGTTGATGAGCTCTCGGTGTATTGGAATTCTACACATGCACAAATCAAAGATTCTAGGTTCGGTCCCCAATGGAGTCGCTAATTCTTGACGGTAGAATTTCATCAACATAAATACACCTGATTATCGTCTAGTAGTTGGTTCGATTACCAGTTGAGTCACGTCAAAATAACAGCTCTATGTCCGATTAATAAAGTGCAATTGTTTGTGCATGTGCTTTATGGATTTTGCTTTAAGGTTTCTCTAAATATCAAAGGAACTAAAAGAAAAGATAAGAACGCCAAGATTTATAGTGGTTCACTCTCAATGCAAGAGCTACGTCCACTTTGAGAAAGTTCCCTCTCTTTTCCTTCTTTTTCTCTCTTTTTTTTTATTACAAGAAGCTCGGTTCTCTTTTAAGTTCATATCGGTCCCTTCTTTTCTCTCTTGTGCCATGCACCTTTTATCTCACACAGATTACATAGTGGAATAACCCAAGGTAAGTGGTTCCCTGCGGTTGCTCTCGAGTAGCCCACTGTCCTACTCATCTAGACTGCAGCCCTACAGTGCCTATCTGACTGTTCATCTACCTACTCTGCCGAAAATTATGGCTCTGTGGCTCCCCCGTGATTTCCTATTGGTCTATTTTGAGGGGCCAACTGGCCGATAATCATTTCTCTGGCCAATGGTTTTGTTTATACCCACACGTTACCTAGGGATTTCTCTCTTGTTGCCTTAAGGGGTCTTCTCAGGATCTATGTCAGATAACTGATTGCGTTTGCCCTCTCAACTTTTCACTTGGCCTAGATAGCAAACCCAGACAGTGCCTTCATCCTCGTCGATCCTTGCATGGGATTGACTGCCTACGGGATTTTGGAACCATCTCCATCGTTGACGCTTTGAAACAGCGGAACTTCAAAGTTTGAAAAGCAGATGCTTTGACCATCGGCGCCTTCTGGGAGCGGGGTCTTTATTGACCCTTAAATGCTCTTATGTAATGGCTACGTGGAGCCTATCTATCGTCTGACGTGGCAAGATAGATTTTCGCACATAACAACTAATATTTATTTTTAATCAATATTCATAACACAAATACTTTATCATATGATAGTAAAATACAACCACAAAAATTACTAGTGTGAGTGGATGATTTTTCCCTAACGTATGTAAAAGTTTTATCTTATAAGAGAAGATCAGACGGAATAGTGACTAAAACAAACTAAATAGTGACATAAAAAATTTACATATTTAAAACCATGAAAGAAATAGTTTAAAATTCACATTAACAGAAATATAAGGTATGGCTTGGTTAGTTAAAATTTAGAAAGTTTGAAACAACAAACCAAACCAAATCGCACCGTGTGATGTGGTTTGAGCAGTTTTTATAATTAAGCGGTTATTTTACTCATCCCTACTCCGATCTAATAAAAAACCTAGATTTTTTATTAGCTACCATGCATTGAAAACACATAATTCATATATGAATAAAAAGGTAACACAAAATATAATTAAACTCTTACTAGATACACACATGCCACACAATAAAATACATACGTACGTACGTACATATATATATATATATATATATATATTTATATTTATATATATACCTGAGATTGTTGCATTCAGTACTCCCACTCATTGCTGATGCATCCGTGATAGATATATGAACGGCTTCTGACCATGAGAGTTGTTTGAGACAAGTGGCCTTTGGATTACCCCACCGATAACTATTGGATGGTAAATTCAAAAAGTTACTTTGAATCTTCTTTTCAAAAGGTTGATTAAAGAGGTTCTTCTGCTCATAATCCAAGCTCTCAAGAACTTCCACGGAGATTCCATGATTGACAACTTGAAAGAAACCCCAATTGCTTGCAGCTTGAGCAATCTCATTGATGCACCTTTCTCTCTCTAGCTGGTCATGAGAACTTAGATGGCTAAGATTTATCAAAGGCAGATTACAATCCCCTACATTAATATCAAGCTTATGATCATCTTTCATTGTGTTGAGGGAGCTTTGTAAGACCAGGGTGTTGTAGGCCTCTTCGAATGGAGGTTCGGAATCCATGGATGACCGGTAAGACGGCTAATTGAAATTAATAATTTAGCCCTGATCAGTAACAACAGTTCTATAAGAATTATGTTACAAAAAAGAAAAATCGAATGAGCCTAATTTAATGCACTTTTTAGTGCTAATTGAAAGTCCCTGCCTGCCTGAAATTAAACTTGCACCAATATCTTGACTCCAAAAATGAAATAATTTCCTCTAATTTTGATGATAAATTTACTGTTTTTTTTAGACATTGTAAGTTTTTGTTTATTAAATTTTCTTGTTTGATTACGTACGACATACTCGATAAATAACGATATACATAACATATGAGGCTATATAGGTAAAGTTTTAAGTTTGACACTCGTACGTTCAGTAAATCTAGCTTTTTCGTTTTTCTATGTATTATCATTTATACATGTGTGTAAAGTAATCGCTTTTTTAAATGTAATACTCAATGCTATGTATTGGACTACAGTTTTTGAATATTACACTTAAACAAAATGAGTGTAATATGCATAACGAACAATATTGCATAGAAATATAAAATATATATATATATATATATATATATATTTATCAGACGGATCAGGCTACTGGCTTACTTAAGACATTTTCTGTATATATATGTGGGTGAAGTTACTATATATACATAAACGTAATGTACTTTCACCAAATATATATATATATATATATATTTTATACACGTAATGTACAAGAACATGGTGGCTCGTGAAGTTGATACTATTTCAGTACTTGGAAATGAATAAATACATATATGCTACACACACACATACGTAATACACATACGTATTAAGTACGTGGACAAAGCTGACCTCTTTTGTTTTATGTTTGTGAATGGACCTTACTGTTCAGAGTAATTTCAGTGTCAGCACCACTTTCGTCATCGGCTTACGAGAAAGTACACAGCTGTTTGGACAATCATTTCGTAAGTAGGCTCAAACAAAAATAGTTTCAACCTTTTAGGTTTGAATCATGTGAGTTTTGAACTATAAATCATAAATTTTATAGTTTAAACCATGTCCAGCAAAACCCAAGAGGTATTGATATTGTTATACTTTTACCATCGATCGTCAAATTAGACGTTTTAACCTTTTCTTTTCATGAAAACATTATTTTATTTTCAATTTAATCCGCAAGTTGACTGAAGGTCCAGCCTAGTTTAAGCCACTTAATCGGCTACTCTTGAGTGGCAAGCTCACTAATTAGTTACATTACAGTTAGTTAGCTACTAATACAATTTGTTTAATTCCATTAGTCCTCTGCTAGTATTCACACGACAATGATTAACTAGCTATATTAACTAGCTATCTAGCTTATCAAGAAGTTTGTAAATAACACACCTAATTTCATCTTAATTAATATTAGGAAATAAAAAACCTCCCACCTCAAATTTAGGGGGAAAAAAAATACGTAATGATTTTTTTAAGGCAACATGTACTACAAAACCTTACTAGTCTTGGTTTTCCTCATCTTTTACATGATCACTAACACTGTTGCTCAAACTGTGAAGCATATATATATATATATATATATATATATATATATGTGCGTGTGTACATATTTGATCATATGAAAAACTACATGCGTGATTAATGAGGAAACCTCATAATATATAAATATATATATTTATGTGTGTGTGTGTGTGTGTGTGTAAGTGCGTGGTACAAGGGAAAAAGAAAAATTAGTACCAGCAGGAACGTACAGCTTTAGCTTTTGCTACAACTTGTGAAGGAAAAAGAACTGCTTCTGACTGAGGCCCAAACAATATTAACCAGTGGTAGTACTAGTACTCCTACCAAATGGTGATAAGAAATACCTTAATAGTACGTTAAGATGCCAGGTTTGGAACATGCTTATAAGCAGTTGGGAAAAATGGTGATTGAGAATCTATGGCTGTATCAGGACCACGCGTTTGAAGATCTCATCAGACAAAATGGAGAGAGAGAGAGAGAGAGAGAGTCATCAGCTTTCTATAATAGGACAAATAACTAAGGGTTTTAATCCCACAAATTACCTTAAGATTTATCCTACTTTACTCGTGGACTTTTAAAAAATTGTTCTAATTTTAATGATTTTGTTAGCTAGGTGTTAAATTTTTTATGGAATCTATAGAATTTAAGAACCAAAATTAAAAACATCTAAAGTTTAATGACTAAAACAACATAAAAAATAAAAGTTAATTCACATAAGTAGTCTTTAAATTTTAACTGTTTCCAGTTATGGTTCTTAATTTACATAGATTCTATTAAATATTTAACACTTAGTTAATGGAAAGACTAAACTGAAACTCTCAAAAACCAATTGTGAGACGTCATTTTAAAAGTCAGAAATTAAAATAGGATTGAAGTTAAACTTCAAGAACCATTTATAAAATTAACTAAATAACTAATTAGTCAAGAAAAATTAAAGGTCTAATTACTAATTATGCTCCATTCTTCCGTTCCACTAACTAAACAAAATATCAAATCGGATCCATGTCTTCTTCTTTAGAAATTAAAAAAAAATGAATTAAAAAAAAATTAAGAGTCTCTCCCCTCCTCAAAATTAATCAAAATATCTCGATCATATATAGTTCCTTCAGCTAGTTATAGATTTTAAATTGGCATGTCGGCCATAGCTATTCGTACTGTATTTAAGCACCATGATAGTGATTTTGTTGAGAGAATACACAAAATTGGGCACAGATGAACAATATATAAATTTTTGGTACGTTTTCAAAATTATAAAGTCATACTTATTTATATATCATAAATTCATACTTATATGCCCCTATTTTGTTGTCTTTTTTTTTTTCTTTTTCTTTTTAGCTTTTTTTAGGTTTTCTTTTTGTTTTCTTCTTTTTTCTCCGTTGTCTTCTTTTTATTGTGTTTCTTAACTATTTATTTTTATATATTTTTAAATATGTCTCTTTTAAATACTTTTCTTACAATTATTTAAAATATTCTTTTTTTCAAATTACTTTGCTAAATTAATTTATTCTCAAATGTGTCTCTACATAAACATTTTTTGCTTGTGATCCTCATAAATTATAGTTTTAATTACAAAATATTTCGCACAAATTTTTTTCTTGAGTTTTTTGTTTTGTCTTTTTTTCCTGTCTTTTGCAGCATATCATTTTTCCACTTTTGTCTTAATTTTTTTTTATCCTTTCTTTTTTCTTTCGTTTTTTTCCTGATGATTAATATAATCATCGTTTTAAATTAGTCACGCATGCAAAGTGCACATTCTTTACTAGTATATACCTACCTATGAATAAAGTTAACCAACTATTGTACGTGTGAGAGATTGCTCAGGCCCATGTCCATTAAGGTATATTTGGTGCCCCGCTAATGGTTAAGTGCCTAGGAGAGTTAGCAGCCCCTTGGGTGTTTCTTGGCATGCCGATGACTTGTCCATGCTGCAGCCCATGGTGTTACTAAAAATTAGATGCCATAGTTCTGCGTTAGGCAATAATACATCTTAGCAATCGCCTACTTTGTAGAATAATCAACCATCAACGGCTCCTTTCCGCAGTGACAATAACTTCTCATGCTCAATGGAGAAGTCTGACTGATGTTGCGTACAACTTAAATTTCTCAATTGAAAGAACCTTCACCAACATACAGTTGGATTTCGAGTCCCTTGAATCTTCTCAATTACTAAGACTCCATCTTTCAAAGCTAATCTTATATATGCTTTTTCCTATAGACTCTAGTATTGCAAACAAGACACTCTGAATATCATAGAGCAACACACTTTTCTTATACTCGTGATCTAGTTATTCCAAGAGTCATTGCAACTATGTTATCTATTTGCTAGTTTCAATTACTGCAACATGCTTTGCCTTAATCACTACTACAATTTACTCTATTTGCGACAACATAGCAAATAATATTCATATAACAGGAGAATGTTGTCATCATTAAAATGCACAAGTGGTCGCAAATATGTAGTTGACAGCAAATGTTGTCTTGCGCCAACGTTTGCTATCCAAATAATAATATTTGGGATGACTGTTCGTCGCAAATAATTCTTTATTTGCGACGGCAGATGTCGTTACAAATAATAATTGATTTATTTATTATTCTCCGAGTAAAAAGGCGGTCAATTTAGTGGTTCCTAAATATTATTTGCTATGACAATTGTCATTTGTCGTCGTAAATAGTTATTTTGAATTCCCTCGCAAGAAAACGACAAGGAAATTGGGCGGTTCCCAAAACATAATTGCAACGACAGCGAATAACGTCATTGCAAATGATAATTCTAGAATATTCTTATAAATATTAAAAAGTTAAGTAATACTTGTGAGGACAGATGTCGTCGCAAATAGTTTTATAAGTTATATTTGTGTCGTCGCAAATAATTTTATTTATCGTCGTAAAAAACTTTATCTATATACCTATGACCGCCTCCTCGTTCATTTTCTCTCTCTCTCTCTCTCTCTCTCTCTCTCTCTCTCTCTCTCTCTCTCTCTCTCTCTCTCTCTCCCCCCCAAGCTTTCTTAAACCCCGAAACCTCCCTCTATTTGATCTTCTAAATCCTCACCAAATCAACATTTATCTTATTTTAGTGTTTTTTCATCAAAAGAAGTATAAAAAATACTCCCTCTCCTCAGCCGCCACCCTCTTCCTCCGTTGCCACCCCACCTTCGCCGTTTTCAACCCCCGTTTTAGTGGGTTTAGACTTTGTAAGTTTTTTACATATTTATTGTATTTTTTAGTTTAAAATATTTGGGTTTTTTGTTGTTAGAATTTTAGATTATAGATTTTACATTTTGATTTTTGATTTATATATTTTAGAATTAGTATATAACTTGAAGTTTATATTATGGATATTAAATTTTAGATTATAAACTTTGAGATTATTGAAATTTGGTATAAATTGTGTGCGAATTTTTTAGGATGTTATTTTATGAGATGTGCTTGTAATTTGATTTAGGTTATGATTAAAAATTTTGATGACTTGTCTGGGTGGCACATCTTGAGTTGGGTTGCTGCACAACTATATACAACTCTTAAATTGATGCTCCCCTATCAATGTGAACCAAATGGCTTCCTCTGTTATTATGCTTTTTCAGTCGTCTCGAGTTGACCATACCTCCAGTCGATTTCAATCGACTTTCTTCATGAAATTATGTCCACATGTATGTAGTGCTAATTTTGATCCTAACACTAGAAAATTTAAAAATTATTTTTATCCATTAAATTCTTTTATTCTAAACACTTACTGAAAGCTACAATTTTTACTTATTTTTTTTCTATTGATTAAAAGTAAAAGTAAAATATGTGCCAAACGGGCTTTTAATGAGATCTATTTAGAGCTTTCTTTCAAATTGGTACTTTCGAATTGATCCTCCAAGACTAGATCATGGCTTTTAGTTTGTTTTTAGCTAGTGTTTTGTGTTTCCAATTTTCCAAACATCTTTTTTTTTTTTTACTTTTTCTATTTATAATATTTTAGATTTAAAGCTTAGTGTGAGTAGGTGTTGGGGTGGATGTCAATTTTATCGGGATGTGCAATTTGATACTAATTGCTTCTTTTCCTTAGTAATTTATTTGAAAAAAAATAATAAATAAAATGCGACAAAAGAAGTCCAACATTAATTATTAGCTTAATAATGATCAACTTTATAGTTCGATCGATATGTTATTGTCATTTCAGCATCAAAATAATTCGCACATTAAATGGTCATCCTTATAAACTGTTACGCCATGGTCGATACCTCGACCACTTCTCCTCTAGAACGACGTCGATGAATCCCACGGGAGGATCGACTGTTGACAATGAGGTAAAGCGCAGCGGACGTACCCTCCGCGTCGAGGAGGGCCACGTAAGAAGGGGCACCGGGTAAGGTCTCTACGGGCACATGAGGAGACGTCGAGAGATAGGCGTCGGCTACCAGAGGTCACGTCAACCGGAGGAGGGAAGTACTGATTCGGCGGCTACTTTTGGAGTCAGGAAATCAGGTGTCAGCCTGGAGAGATCCGCCGGATTTCCAGAGATTAGCTATCATGAGTTCTCACCTACCCTCACGGAGACCGAGGACGGGAGATGGCTTCTCTCTTGGGAACCGGGAACGTGCAACGTAGGAGAGCCCGTATAAATAGAACAAGAAGAACCCAGAAGAGGGGTTAGAGACTATTTGTATTGCAGGAGAGAACGTTTGTACTCAGCTCAAAATATAGTGCATGCACAAGTGGATTAGGCACAATATTATTGCCGAACCACTATAAAACCGTTGTTTCTTCTGCATTACTTTCCAGTTCATTCCATCATCTTGTGTTTAGCATAATCGTGAGTGATTAAGAGAGATTATAACGAGTTGTCGGAAAAACACCGTCAACAATTGGCGCTAGAAGGAGGGCGTCAAGCCCAGAAACTTAACCCAGCTTTGAAGTTAGTCTTATACGACCAAAGACCAACATCATGCGTCGAAATCGCCAACAGACAGCTAACCAGCCAGCCCAGGCCGTCCAGGATTCCACCGCCGCCGGGACTTCCGCCAAACCCGCGACCAACGGCCGCCCCTTACCGCATCGACCAACTTCAAAAGCAGGTCGAGGCGCTGACTGCAGTCGTGGAAAGAATGGCTACGGCCCTTGCCGGACAGGACCAGGGCCGGAACCCAATGCCGCCGCTCGAGGACGCGCCGACGGTCCCGGTGAACGCCGTTGAGGGAAACCAAGGAATTGGTGACCAGCACGGTGACACCGAGCAAATCGGTGATAGTCAAGCGAATGAGGCTCATCCGGCTAGGTCGAGCAGTGTCAGGGGGAGTAGGCAATGACGGCACGGCGAGAGCGGAGAGGAGGAACCTTGGCGCCTCCTGTGGATAACATAGGTGCGCCCCCTCGACCACCTCAAAGAGGCCCACAGGAGGAACCCGTCCCCAGTGGATTCTACGTCGGTGCACGGCGGAGACCTGAAGGCAAAAACTCGGCGCCCGCCGTGGAAGGCCGTGCGGTGGCAAGGAGGACGAGCTTTCGCAGAGAAGAATAAGGCCTGGCCGAGAAGATGGCCAGGCTGGAGAAGCAAAATGGGGAGCGGACTGAACAACCGAGCAAGTTGTGGGGGAAGGTGGCCGAGGCGATGCTGTCGGCCTTGAGGATGTACACGTCCCATGACCATCCGTTCACAGAGAATATCATCCGAGTCCCTCTCCCAGACAGGTACAAGTCGCCCCCCATTCCGCTATATGATGGAAGGAGTGACCCGGACGACCACCTCGAAGTATACACAGGGCACATGGTCCTGCATGGATACCCCGAGGAGGTGATGTGCCGGGCATTCAGAAATCACCTTTCCGATTCTGCGAGGAGGTGGTTCAGGTCTCTCAAACAGAACTCCATCTCCAGTTGGGATGACCTGAAGAACGCCTTCTTGACTCAGTTTGTAGGTGTCAAGAAGTACATCCCACCTAAGCAGAACCTGTCAAGAGTATACCAGGGGCCAAATGAGTCCCTGAAGGACTGGATAGCTCGCTTCGGAGAGCAGGTCGCAGCCACCGAGGGCATTTCCGATGAAGTGGCCTTGATGGGGGCACTGTCCAGCATGAAAAAGGACATCCCCTACAGCACGGACCTCGACCGAAGGCCGCCCCATACTTATCAAGAATTCTTGACCAGGGCCCAAGGGTTCATCAACGCCGAGGAGGCCAAGAGGGCCCTGAAGAGCAAGGCGGCGACCCCTGCTAAGGAAGAGGCCAGCCAGGCCAACAATCAGGGCAACGGCAAGAAGCGCCGGGGTCCCCCCCAGGTGCAAGCCGAGGCCAAACACAACCCGGCTCCGAATAATAGAGGCGGCAATACAGCAAGCGAGCCAGAAACAAAGCGGCCCAGGCCTGGCGGTATACGCCTATACCCCCCGACAATGGGGATCGAGGACGTCTACCACGAGATCAGCCACCTCCAGGTCCTACGTCGACCTCCACCCATGAGGGGCGACCCAGCGTGGAGAAATCCAAACAGATACTGCCGTTTTCACAGCGAGGCTGGTCACACCACGGTCGAGTGCTTCGACCTTAGGGACGAGGTCGAACGGCTCATCCGGGAAGGGAGGCTCAGCGAATATCGAGTCGACCGCCGGAACAATAATAGGCGTAACGACCAAGGGGCGAGAATGAGGCGGGATAACCGCGATAACCCCCTGAACGGTTGGCGTCATAAGGCCGATCTTCGGGGACCATACCTCGGCACCTCTCGGCGTGCCCAAAAGATTACGCCGAGAGGCGCGAAGGAAAAAGTTCAATCAGCGCTTCATGAACGTCTCCGGGCGCGAAGCCAAGGCCGCCCGACACGAGGACGCCGAGATTACCTTCTCTGAGCTCGACGCCAGAGGTGTGCATTTCCCACAGTGCGACGCCCTGGTTGTGGAGGCCATGATCGGCAATCATACGGTATGGGCATCACGGTGGGGGCAACGGCAACTCCGGTGGATATCCTCTCGCCGACAGCCTCGACAAGATGGGGATTCCCCGCTCAAGGCTCGAGAACAGTGCCCCACCGGGCTGTGCAGATTCACGGAGACAACATCATCCCGGAAGAAGCCATTGAGCTGCCCATGACTATTGGGGACCGACCACACACCTCGACCGTGATGTCAAAATTTCTGGTGGTGAAGGGAGGCGACCAATATAATGCGGTCATAGGACGCCCGACCTTGAGGGCATTACGGGCGGTGACGTCCATTTATCATCAGACGATGAAGTTCCTCACGCCGAGCGGGATCGGTAAAGCCAGAGGGAACCAATATGAGTCGAGGCTCACTTACTCAGAAACTATCCGCCATTACGCCGAGCCAACTGAGGTAACGCAGAGCCGCGGATGGTCGAAACCAGAACAAGGCCTCGACTTAGATCCCAGATTCCCCGGACAAGAGCCCGAGGCGGGACCCATCGAGAGCCGGTCAAGTCCCGCCGCCGGCGAAAGGGACCCAAATCCAGGACACCAAGAGTCGGTTCGCCAGCCGCACCACCTCAGGACCAGGGAGCCGGGCCGGATTTTAAAGGGAAACCTCGACGTGTTCGCTTGGGACCCACGAGGACATGGAGGATAAGCCCCGACGCCATGTGTCACCGGGCTAACATCGGCGACAAGTTCCCACAAAGAGAGCAAACGCCGCCGATGAACGCAGAGGTCTCGAGGCCCTGCCGAAGGAAGTGGACAAGCTCACACGAAACAACTTTATCCGAGAAGTCCTATACCCTGAGTGGGTGTCCAATCCGTCCCCGTGAAAAAGCCGAATGGAGAATGGCGGACGGCGTCGACTTCATCTGAACAAGGCATGTCCCAACAAGGCATGTCCAGCTGGTCGAAGGACGGCCGGGCATGCCCTACTGTGATACAACCAAATACCCATGCTCGATCACACGAAGAGCATACGCCATTCATAACGGACAGGGGCCTCATCATATAAGGTGATGCCCTTTGGCCTTAAGAATGCCGGAGCGACATACCAACGCCTCGCCAATAAAATGTTCGCGGGTTAATCGGGAGGTCAATGGAGGTCTACGCCGATGACATGTCGGTGAAGAGTAAGAGAACTACAGACCATGAAGAAGACCTGAGAAGAATGTTCGAGGTGCTCAGATGTACAGATGAAGTCAACCCGCTGAAGTGATAGCCAAGGCCGCCTGGGAGTTCTTGGGCTTCATGGTGAGCAAATGCCGAGGATTGAGGCCAATCCGCAAAGATTCAGGCCCTCCTCGACATGGCATCGCCAAGGAAGCCTGGGAGGTCCGTGGTCGCTGACGGGCAGGTGGCCGCTACCGAGTAGGTTTATCTCCAAATCCACGGACAAGCGCCCCATTCTTCAATACCCCGAGGGGAGTGAAGCCGCTTTATATGGACGGAAGAGGCGAAAGGTGCGTTCCATCACCGAAGGAACACCTTGGTAGGCCTCAATGCTGTCCAAACCAAGAACGGGAGGTGCCGAGCCTTTACCTGGCGGTCTCGAGCACGCCCGTTAGTTAAGTGTTAATCCGCCAAGAGAAGAAGGTGCAATTGTCGGTGTATTACGCTAGCAAGCGCCTCCTCGACGAGACGAGGTATCCCAGATGGAAAAGCTCGCTTCCTCGCGTAGTCGTGACAAAGAAGGAAGTTGCGCACTACTTCGAAGTTCATGAAGATCCAGGTCCCAAATCACCCCTCAGGTGCGGTTTCAGAAGCCCGACGCATCCGGACGGCTCCTCAAATGGTCAATAGAGCTCAGCCCGATTCGACATCGACTACAAACCGCGGACCGCGATCAAGGGTCAACCTTGGCCGACTTCGTGGTGGAATTCACAGGGCTTACCTATCGGCGCCGTTGAAGAGGTCCAACCCGTACGATGGAAGCTCTACGTCGATGGTAGCTCGAACGATAATGGCAAAGGGCGCAGACTGGTGTTGCACACTCCGGAAGGGACACAAGGTCACCGCCGCCATTAGGTTTCAATTCACGGCATCCAACAACGGGCAGTAGTACGAGGCCTTGCTCGCCGGCTCGATTGGCGGATCACCCGAAGGCGGAAAGCGTCGACATCTTGATGATTCCCACCATTGTGAATCAAGTGAAAGGTCACATCAGCACCAGGGATGAGAAGATGGCCATGATCTGAAGAAGGTTAAGGAGGCTCTGGGAAAGTTCACTCGCCTTTGAAATACAAAAGGTTCCGAGAGCCGAAAATAGCAACGCCGACGCGCTTTTTGGGTTAGCGACGTCGAGAGATGCTGATCTGTTGAACCTGGTACCTCTAGAGGTGTTAAAGGTCCCATCCATAGAGAAGCGACCTGAGGTCACACCGGTGGAACTCCAACCTGGCTGGATGGATCCAATTATCAGATACTTGGTCGACGGCGAGCTGCCAGAGGAAAAACAGCAAGCCAAAAAGATTAAGTACCAAGCGGCGAGATACACGATGCACGACGACCTCCTCTACCGTAGGGGGTACTCAACGCCTTTACTTAGGTGTCTCGGCGCAGAGGAGGCGAAGAGGGTCTTGTCGGAGGTGCACGACGGGGTCTGCGGGAACCACGCGGGAGGGCAGTCCCTAGCCTACAAAATATTGCGGCAAGGATACTACTGGCCCAGCCTTAGGAAGGACGCAGTAGAATATGCCAAAAGATGCGAAAGCTGCCAGAGGTATGCCCCAACCCCTCGACTGCACTCGGAGGACCTTACATCCATCATGTCCCCCTGGCCTTTCGCCAAGTGGGGAATTGACCTCATTGGCCCGTTGCACAAAACACCAGGGGGGTACAAGTTCGCAATCGTCGCCGTCGACTACTTCACGAAGTGGGTCGAGGTTGAACCGTTAACGGCCATCTCGTGGCGGGTGCCGCGAACTTCATATGGAACAACATCGTGTGCCGATTCGGGGTCCCGCACTCTTGTGTCCGATAGCGGAAGCAGTTCAATAACGACAACACTAATCGGTTTGCGAACTACCAAGGATCCACAAGAATTTCTCGTCGGTCATCTACCCCCAGTCTAACGGGCAGGTCGAGGCTGTCAACAAGATCATCAAGGTCACCCTCAAAAGGCGCCTCGACGCCTACAAAGGGAAATGGGCCGACGAGTTGCCAAAGGTACTATGGGCCTACCGAACAACCAGCAGATCTACTACAGGGGAAACCCCCTTCTCCATGGCCTATGGGTTCGAAGCGGTCCTGCCAGTAGAGGTGTCAATCCCGACCGACCGGGTAACCCGGTATGAGGAGGATAGGAACGCCGAGCTGATGACCTTAGAGCTCGACCTCTTGGAAGAACGACGCACGGACGCACAGCTAAGGCTCGCCGCGTACCACGCAAGGGCGGCCAGGTACTACAACAAGAGGGTCAGGCCGAAGCGCTTCAGAGTCGGGGACCTAGTTCTACGTGTCGTTACCCCCAACACAAAGCCCAAGAACTCCGGAGTTCTGGGTCCCACTTGGGAGGGCCCCATCGAATACGAGGTTGGTTGCCAACGGTTCATACCGGTTGGCAGAGCTCGACGGGCAAGACATCAAGCACACCGAACGCAGACCAGCTAAAGGTCTACTACCAAAGGATCACAAGAGGTGTCGATACGGTAGATCGAGCCCCATACTTGTATTATTTTTCTTCATTTTCTTATTGACAGGCTGAAGAGCCACGTTTGTAACCTATGTTGAAATAAATGAATGTCGACGAGTCGACTGATTCTCTACACCGAGTTTGATAATCTACCAAAAGTTGTCGATACGTCGACGCAACGAAAACACTAGGGCAATATGAGCCCCTACGAGTTCGCAGAAACGGTAGGGCCCTGGCTCGACCGTATTCCAACTACGTACAGCTTAATCTACTATCGACATCGACCATACGCTAGAGTCGACTTCAGGAACTCGGCCCTAGCGAGGGGGTACTAAGGCAGTCGAGCATGCGCTTGGCGCACACCGCGTATATATATATTTCCCAACAAAAATCAGAAAGGTACGTAAGCAGTAAACATCATAGCATGAATATTGCGGAAAATCATAAAATATATATAGAAAAAATAAATCAGTAGTCTCGACCTTAGGACCGTTACAAAACATAGAACAAATAAATATTGTCTGGGCCTTGCGGCCCCAAAAAAAAGAGAAGAGAAACAAGAAGAAAAGAAGAGCAGCTCAAGGCTCGCCGTCGCCCCACGCGGTCTGGTCGCCGCCTGCGTGCGCCCCCTCAGCGTCCTCGGGCCCTGGCACTGGCTCGACCACCTCGACCTCGGCCACTTGCACCAGCTCGACCACTTCGACCTCTTCACTGTCCGACTCATCCAAGAACGACAGGTCGACGCCCGACGCCTCTTGCGAAGCGGTCAAGATTTGGTCCCCCGCAGACTGCATCAGGGTGAGCTGGAGCTCTTCGAACTCCGCCGAGGATTTGTATTTCTCGACCCTGTCCGCGATCAGCCCCTCGAATTCCGCAGACGCCTTGAAGGCCTCCACTCGGGCGTCGGCTATGCGGCCGAAGTCCCCGGAGGCCAAGAAGTCCGCGACGGCCTTGGCGGCCACATCCCTCTGTCGCTGTTGATACTCCGGCGACGAGAGGTATGCCTCGACCCCTTTGGAGCTCCCCTCGCTGAAGCCCGCCTCGAAGCTGCGAGTCTTCGCATTCTCGACGCTTTCCTCGAGGGTCTTAAAACCCCGCCTTCCCGACCTCAAGTCGGTCGAAAGCTCATCACGGATAGAGCGGCGTTATCTCCGGCTGTCGTGACGCGGGCGCCCTCTCTATGAAGTGGACCTCCAGATCCACATAGTTCTGGAGGGCAAGCTCAAGGCCTGAATCAACAAAAATACATGGTCAGCAGAAAATCCATATAAGTCAAATCAGACTAAGGATGGCGTCAAAGCCGAACCATACCGAGATCTGGCGCTTCACGATCCATGTGCCGGTCATGATGCTCTCCTCGGCATAGGCCTCCCAAAGCTCCTCCTTGAAGAAGGAATATATGGCTGGAGAGGAAGGCTGGCCCAGGGGCGAGCGCAGACCATGGGTCAAATCGGCGTCGTCCACGTCAAAACGGATGCTGGGATCGGCCAACCCTCACCCCGGCATGGAGGAGAACTTGGATGCATACGGCAAAGGCATTGCGAGGCGGCGATGGCTCGGGTTTCTCCTGACTCTCGGCTTAGGCCGGAGGAGCCCCTCAGCTTGCAAGGTGGGGCCTGTTGTTCCCCCACCTTCTGCTGCCTCTTGGAGGGCTCATTAAAGAACCCCCTCGGGGGTCTTGCGTGACCGTGTTCCGGCGGCCGGAGTGACCTCGACCGCCTTTTTCTTCGACGCGGCGCTCGTCGAGGCTGGCCCTTTATCCTTCCGCTTGGTGGGGAGGCTGAACTTCATCTCGGGAGGCACAGCTGTTCAGAAAAGCAGGTTAACCTGGGTGCGCGTCGACCATACCCACCAATGAACGAGAAAGAAAGAGGCGACTTACCGCTAAGAAGATCTGCAGGGGGGACGATGGACTCTCGCGGGGGAGGAAGCTTGATCAGTAGGCCGTATAGGCGTTGGTTAGCCTTGGTATTGAGAACCGAGGCGCGCCTGCGATCGGGCGAGAGTGATAGGATCTTTCTCGACGCCGAAAAGCGCCGGACGCGGTGCGCCGGACCGTCGACGACTTCACACAAGCACATACCGGCAGATAGATCAATCGACGCCCATGCAGATTTTGAAAGAAAAGAGAAGTTCCACCCAAGATTATTGAACATCGTCTGCCCCCACGGGACGCCCGGCCGAGGGGGTGCGAGTCAAGTCCCATCCAACGAAGAAATATCGGTTTCCACCCGGGGCGCCGGAAGTCTTCCCGGCGACCACGGGTGGACCGGAGGCTTGACCTGCGGCGGGAGGCGACAGAAAAACCCTTCTGCCTCGGGAGAAGCCCGCCAAGGGAGTAGCAGATAAAACTCCCGACACCGAGGTCGAGGCTCAAAAAATTCCTCCAGAGTATAATCATGGAGTTAATTGTCACCCAAAGAATTAGGTGACACCATTGTGCGGGAGAATTCTGTGAAGGCCGCAGAGGGCCTTCACGAAGGATGGAAGGGTAAGGTGAGCCCAAGGTCAACGCCCGGGTATACACGGTTATATGACCGCGAGGAGGGTTGTGAGCCCTATCGTGAGGAGTCGGGAGGATGAGATAGAAGTGGTTTGCATCTATCTCAAGGCCCATAAACGCCTTTCCCCGGGCGACATGGGGGATCCTCGAGGGCTCGAGGTCGGTGACCAGCCCCGAAAGAGTATCCGTAGGCGCAGCCACGCATCCTAGACGCCTTGGGGGTCGACCGCCGGCGCAGCGACCCTCGTCCGCCGAGAAGGACGAGTTTGTCGCCTTGACTTGACGACGCCGAGGTGTCGCAGCCTCCCGACTTGGCGGAGCAGGAGTCCCCACTCCCAAAGACGTGCTCGGGTGGCCACATCCTCAAAGATCCTCTCTCTGACCCTAGCCTCGTAGCCTCTCGACCTCTAATACGCCCGACGGCATTTCCTGAAAAGGAAAAAGGACAAGGGAAATCAACTCCTAATGGTCGAGAGGCCCTGCGTGAGACAAGTTGTAGGACAGACAACGCCGCAAGCCACGGAGGCTCAGAAACCAAGTCCGGTGGCATCGCCGGGCGCCCAAAAGCCTGGACCGCTGCCAGCCACCACGGCCGGCTTGTACGCCGGGGCGTAAAGGAAAGCCCGCCCTTTCGGCGTGATGGATCGGGCGGTCGTGGACACGACGGCCGGACTTAAGAGAGAAGCGGAAGAAATGAGGAACGGAGGAAGTAGACTTACCGGAGTTGTTGGACGCGGGTTTGAAGGCGGTGAACGGCGTTAGCATGGAAGGAGCTCGGAGAAAATCCGGCAAAGTAACGGCTTGGTTGAGCTTAATCGGTAGGTGGAGAATGCCGAGAGGGGGGTATTTATACCCGGGCGAGGGCAGAGAACCTCGAGGAAGCTGGAAGTCTCGATCTCGATCGCTGAATTTGAATCGTCCCATCCAACGGTGAATCCGAGAAGACATGATCTAACGTACCGGGGAGAAGGCTATGGAAGAGACATCATCCGACGGCGAGGATCCATTTCCATCCACGTGGCGATTCCAGCGGCGACGTGACGGTTGGTACAGTCGACGAGGTCATTTCCATCGCCTTCGAGGGAACAACCGGCAATGATCATGCGACCGCTGATATCGCGTAAACCGCAGAGCAGGTTTTCTCCACGCGGCACCCTCGACGCTGTGGCTGGAAAGTCAATGGTGACACCCAGCCTAGGGGTAATTGTTACGCTGTCGATAATTAACTACTTCTCCTTCTAGAACCATTTACGAATCCCGGAGGATCGACTGTTGACAATGAGGTAAAGTGCAGCGGACGTACCCTCCGCGTCGAGAAGGGCCACGTAAGAAGGGGCACCGAGTAAGGTCTCTACGGGCACATGAGGCGACGTCGAGAGATGGGCGTCGGCTACCAGAGGTCACGCCAACCGGAGGAGGGAAGTACTGATTCGACGGCTACTTTTGGAGTCAGGAAATCAGGTGTCAGCCTGGAGAGATCCGCCGAATTTTCAGAGATTAGCTATCATGAGTTCTCACCTACCCTCACGGAGACCGAGGACGGGAGATGGCTTCTCTCTTGGGAACCGGGAACGTGCAACGTAGGAGAGCCCGTATAAATAGAACGAAAAGAACCCGGAGGGGTTAGAGACTATTTGTATTGCAGGAGAGAACGTTTGTACTCAGCTCAAAATATAGTGCATGCACAAGTGGATTAGGCACAATATTATTGCCGAACCACTATAAAACCGTTGTTTCTTCTGCATTACTTTCCAGTTCATTCCATCATCTTGTGTTTAGCATAATCGTGAGTGATTAAGAGAGATTATAACGAGTTGTCGGAAAAACACCGTCAACATAAACATTAACAAGGCAGTTGATCCTACGATTATTCACAGTCACAACTTAAAGATTTAACACACATATAATAGTTAAAAAGTTTTAAAACAAAAAACAAAAAAAGAGGCAATTTTTCAGTTTAAACTAAATGCAATTGTTAATTAACGTATGTATATTCAAATATATTTTCGAAATGTTATCTTCTAATAAGGTTAGTCGTACATATAGTTGTGTAGAAACTGAATAGTAGGAAAAAATAGTCACAAATCATGTGACCTGCATATAATTAAAACCGAAAAATTAACATTCAATATTGATAGAAATAAAAAAAAAAATTGTAACTTATAAAAGGATTGAGATTTGTTTATGTCAATCTAAATTGCAGGAACAAAGTAAGACAACCTCCACTTTTTGAGGACAAAATTTAAAATTGTCAAAAAATCTTTAAGAAATTTAACGGTTCCAGGGAAAATGAATTTGACAATTTTGGACTTCCGACATTTGTCAACGTCAGTGAACCAAAAAGTATTTCAAGAATGGTGCATGTCCATTCTAAACCGATTAGCCATGTCGGCAGCCAGTCATAATTCTTGAAAGTTGGAACCATAATATTGATTGGCATAAATCTCTAGCAAATGTTAAAATATACATAAAAATGTTTCTTTTTGTAAGAAAAAATTATGCGTAATTACTCTTGTAACACAGACATCTCCTTGGATCCAAGCCATTAATATGTTAAATTATAGTGATAATTGAGTTTTTATGTATATGTGTCAAATCCATGGAAAAGCTAATCCGGAATTAATAGACCTATGGAGTGGAATAGGAAAATCAATATTATTGGTCGGTTATTTTAAGTGTTCTCAATGATTAGTTTCAGGAAAAGAAACAACTAAAAGAATATTAATGTTAATGCGCAATGAGCCAGTAAGACAAAAAGAGAGAGAGAGAGAGAGAGAGAGAGAGAGAGAGAGAACAATCTACATACGACAAAGTTTTAGAACTTTATTGAATATTGTTTATCGACGTAACTTAACAATTAAAATTAACACTCATGCCACTTTATAATCATGATTTTTTTTCTTTTCTTTATCATGATTGATTTCACAGTAAAAAATAATTGCCAAAAGTATATAAACAATGGAGATAATTAGTTATAGTTCATGTGAGAACTATGCCCATTGTGCAGCTAGGGTTTCACTATATAGAGTAGAAGCACAAATATTTTTACTGACTAACTCTAATGACAATTAGTATGAAAACAACAACCAAACAACCACTCTAATTGTAACGCTAACGGCTAACTCATCAATTTTTACAACCGGATATCAACAGTACACAAAATAAGTTTTCTATATAAAAAGTGCCAGTTTAATTGGGTTGTATCAAAGTTGTAACCCGGTTGGCATTAGTGAGTTTATTCTCAAATGATTTGATAGACGAGAGGTTAGGTTCAAGTCACATAAAAAGCACTTGGAGACTATTTTCAGATTGGATATGGTTTTAATAGTTATTCGAATTGTTCTTTTAACCGTAAGGTATTAATCCGATAGTTGTAATAAATTAGATAATTAATCAAAAACTAATGATAATTAATAAAACTAGATTATTATCACGCCACGTCATCAAATTTTTATATTTAATGGTAACTACCAATAGAAACGTAAATATTAAAAACGAGTCCTTTTCAGATTACATGTTTTTGAATTTTTATTTTTTGTTAACATTAAAGCATCGTTCATTTCACCGATTCGAGTTTTTAATTTTAGGTTTTTACAGTAAAAAGCTCTTAGAAAATATCACATCTAACTTTTTATGCTACAGTAAAAAAACTCTTAGAAAATATCACATCTAACTTTTTCTGTTACAATAAAAAGCTCTCAAAAAATGTCACATCTCAGCTTAAATTAAAAACTCAAATCCGTCAAGTGAACGAGACATAAATTGACGTGCTTCGTCTTAACTATAACTTAACGTAAATACTCCTTAGTTCGTGGACACTATATAAAATCAGGTCTCAGGGAATAGATACGGCTAACCGTGCCTCCCCATTTTTTTATATATATATATAAAAAAAAAAAAAAAAAAAAAAAAAAAAAAAATTAGGCAGTGCTCTTTTCTATGAGTTTTATTTTTATCTGGAAAAAGAATTCCTTTTTCTCAAGAAATAAAGAGTAAAAAAATAAATAAATAAAAAAGAATAAAAAATTGAAAGCATCTTTCGCTTTCAACTGTGATAAATCTTTGTCTGCAGTTTTTAAGTCTTGGTCTACTATGTAGTTGGGATCTTAACGACTGATGTCGGCCAGAGACGTTCCAGTCGGCAACTTATGTACACAATTAATGTGTGAAATTGTAACTCCGAAGGGTAATGAGATAAAAGTCACACACGTACATCGTTTGTTTAAATTACTAATTAGAGTCACGTGATTCGCATGTGTGTAATACGTGTGTGTTCAGTGTTTTGATCACATATATGTATTAAATTTTAAAGGGTTTAGTGTTTTTTTATTATTATTTTGGTATTCTCTATTAAGTCTAGTATAAATATTTAATCAAGTAATAAAAAAATGATTGAAAAGAAAATGAAACATAAATACTTATTGCAATTTTCCCTTGAAATTAATAATAAAGAAGATTTTGCTAAAGTTATATTTATAGTTTCTAATTATTTTTGTAAAACTCTAATCCATAAAAAAAATCTATGTATGCCTCAATATGTTAATTGTTGTTGTTGTGACACAAATCTTAAATTAGGAGTTAGAAAAGCTTCTGATAAAAATTAAAATTGAAAGAAATGTAGTGGGAGTGGAGAAAAGTAAACAAATAACATTTAAAGTTTAAAAGAACAAAACAAAAGGATATTTAGTATAACTTAGATGTGAACGTACGTTAGTTCGAAGAAAATGATTTCAGAAAAACTTTTCTATATATTTTGTATATTCTTCTAAAATCCCATGTTTGCTCTTCTTACCTTATTATAAATATATATGTATCTTCTAAAATATTAAAATCAATACAAAAATAATCCGTGAAAGGTCAAATTTTTTAAAATCAAATACTACTCTCGTTAAGCTTAATAGGGTATTAAGTATTATTTTAAATTTTAATTTAATAAAATTTAAGCAACACATTTCGAAACTAAAAATTTAAAATTCAAAAAGGCCAAAAAGTAAAAATTGAAAATTCCAAAAAAAAAAAAAATTTTCTTTAATTTTAGTTAACGAATATTGAAAATTATAGTCATTGTAAAAATATAGAGAGAAAAATATTTAGTAGTAAATGTGAGAAAATAGTACTTGGGAAGGTTACAAGCAAAAATAAGTAAAATTAAGCATTTACATAAACAATCAACCCCTCAAAAAAATAATAATCAAAACTATACACAATATATGGGTGTATAAATATATTTTAATATATTGTCCTCTAGTGTGGCATTGGTGTATCATCAAATAAAAAAGACAAAACTTAAGAAATACACTACGTGAAGCTGGCTAAACGTTAAATATAGAGAATTTCGAATAATGTCAGGACACCAGTACTCTAATTCTAATTTTTATACTAATTCTTGAGTTTTACTCAATGATAGATGTCTAAAAGATTGTGACATCAATAAATTGTACCTACTAGTAAAAAAGTAGCATGAGATCATATAAACATTGGGATTAGAGTTAGGTATGCTAACATTATTCTTTTATTTATAAAAATATATATATATATATATATATATATATAATGCAGTACATAAGCTACATGAATCTCTCCGTTGCCTATCCTTATCATAACCTTACTCAGGTGACAATAAACCAATTTGATTTGGAGGTAATATCTCTCCTTTAATTTTGACTGTTGTAGAAAGGATCGTTTTAATATAGAAGACAAGTTTTGGCGTTTTGGCCCCTAAAAATGAGTAGAAATAATGACAAGGGTTTGATGTGCCCGGTCGGCTAGGGTTTCAGTTTATTTTGGAGTAAAGTAATATATAGCCATAGGTCCCTTCGATAGACCTGGATGACCTAATATATTCTTTACTTATACTAGAAGGATACCTCAAATTATGCAACAAATCATATATATTAACATTTTAGCCCCTCCACAGTTATCAAATGTCTTCTCTTAAAAAAAACTCGGGTTTTTTTATTCAAATAAAAATGGCATGTTTCTGAAATAAATATTCATACGGGCATGAAACAAGTTTTATAGTAAAACAGAAGTTCTTAATAGCAAAATTTTGTTAGTCAAAGCTAAAGATTTAGAATATCTTACAAAATAGCAAAAATCATTTTCAATAAAATAACTATTACATAATTTGTAATATAAACATGAACTCAATTAATTTAATTATTATAGAATTTTCGTTATTCTTCAAATATTTCAAAAAAAAAAGTGATATTTCATATCCACTATTATAAATTTGCAATTGTACGTAGTTAGTTTTTACAATTATATGAGCAAAAGTTAATCAAATATAAATTACATACATGCAACTAATTGGTCCCCAACTTTTGGTCTTGAATTTTCAACGGTATCTAAAAAGAAGAGCAATAATGTCTAAGATGACTTTTGAGGCAGAAGAACAAATGCCTTAGCTTTATTAACTTTGTCTTTGTGCTTTGAAAATGAAGTTTTAGAAGAATAATTATCAATGGGGACAATACTATTGCTGTCTCTTTTTGTATATTTATTTATTTATTTGAGGGAAAAAAAAAAAGGTTTTCGTAAAGTGTTGAAGGTCTATGTAAATGACACCTTAGCTGGTCCCTCATGACAATCCAACAGTACTCTTTGACACGTCGGTTGACAATAATAGTAATTGATTCAATAATTAATTTAATTATTAGAGGATACCATAGAATTATTATTAATAATCATCACACCATGTGAACTAGACGTTGACAAAATGATGTGAACATATATATTCATATAATATTAATGTTCTCACACCCAACCTTTTTATTTCTATTATAGTTTTTAAAAAGTTTATTCATATATTATAATGTCTTTTTTCCAAATCCTCACAAAAAGTTCCACAAAACAACATTTTGATGTTCATTTATATTATTCATCATATGTATGATCTAAGAAACCTCTGGAGACCTATTTTGTCACCGATGTCTTCAACATCTTTCTCATTCTGAATTTTGTATTCTCCGAAAGTGAACTGCCTATAAACTGCTGGTTCTTCACCGCAACTCTCTATAATGGCATCGTTGCTGGGGCAGTAGAAATATGCAACTGAAAACCTCTCAACTTCAGTGGCTATCACTCGGTGCCTAATGCTTTTGTAAACCCCATTGCTCAAAGCCTGCATTTATAAATATAAATATATATATATATATATATATATGTGAGTGTGTGTTTGTACACACACATATATATATATATATATATATATAGATATTTTGTCACATCTCAAGATATATATAGAGCATCATGAGACTCAAAAAGGGATCTATGTTCAAGAATTCTCCAAAAGGCTTAGTACTGGTAAGTACCACCAATCACTGATGATCTATCAAGTTCTTTTATTAGTATATTTAACATCATTGTTATATATACAAATAAATATACATACATGTATGTATATATGTATATGTAAAAGATTAAGTGTGTACATGTACGAATAATGTTTTCCAACTTTTCTCCTAACGGAAAAAGTAGGCTAAAAAATTTAATAAATATATAAGATCTAGTACTTTGCCTAATGGATATAAGTCCAATATTAATGTACAATATGCATTCTAGAAAAATTCTTTAAAAAAAATTCTACATAAATAAACACATTATGAACTACATACTGGTAACTATAACCAACCACTCCATCAAGTTCTTTTATTAATATAGTATTCATTGACAACAATATATTTTTATTAATTCTGTTCATATGTTACTTGATTTTTTTCCAACTTTTCCCCCAAAGATTAAATTAACCCTCTTTAATGCATATATACATGTAACTCTATGAGATGTAGTACTTAATTTGCCTAATGGATAAACTTTTAATATTGTATATTAATATGCATATTCTAGAAAAATAAAATTCTTTGCTGAAGATCATGACTGATGATATATAGTGGTCATGTACATACCTGAAATAGGTCACCAATGTTGATAACAAGAGCATTTGGATTAGGTTTTACAGCGATCCATTTTCCATCTTTGAGCAATTGCAAGCCTCCGACGTGGTCTTGAAACACAACCGAGAGGAAATCGCTATCGGTGTGAGGGATGAGGCCACAGACAAGCTTGGAGGAAGAGTATGGACATGGAGGGTATCTGTTCATTCGGATATAACTCGAGTTCGGAGGACAATTCTCCTGAAAATAGGTACCGGATTTGATCATTCCCAAGTTGTCAACTAGAATTTCAGCCAAGGCTTTAGCTAAACCGCGTGCTGTTTTCGCAAATTTTTCCATGGTAAACCTGCATAAAACGTTATCATGAGTATGTAGGATAATAAAACCTTAAAGAAAGTAGGAAATTATTTTAACAAATTAATAGTTATCAAGAGCTTGTTTTTGTGATAAGCTACAACAAACAATTAGTGAATACTCTATTCTAGCCAGCTTTGAATTCAGAAAATTACTCACATCTTTCTAATATCATGAAAGTGACTTGCATAGATAGCATATAACTAATTAAAATGTACAAATTAGAGTTGCGCCATAAAATCAATATTGATCATTTCCTTCTTTCTCGTCTTAGGACAAACAATACATGTTATATATATATATATAATATATATATATATATATAAAGCATTACAACTTTAAAGTAATATAGATAATAACTACGATTATTTGTGTATTAGTTTCTGGCCTGCTGGCCTGAAGATCTTTTGCTATGCATAGATTAACTTATTTTGTTTTATATAGATAATATGTATCTATGACACAATTGAGAAGTTGGGTACCATGTGTTTGTGTATGTGTGTGTGTGCTGTGTATTTGTGAGAGTCTTCTAGTAGTTATGGTTCAGCCATTTTAGCTGAAGCGATATATATATTTTGTGCTACGTGTAACTAAAACCTCATTCATTTCTCTAGTTTGAGTTTGCAACTTGAGTTAAAAAGTATATTTATGTGAGAAAATACAGTAACACAAAAATTTCAGTTTAAATTTTTATGAGAAAAAACACTATAGTAAAAATTTAAGTTGTGATTCGAACTGGTGAAATGAATAAACTGACCTAAATAATAACTAGTGTAATATCCGTTTGCGAACTCAAAATAATGTCTTCATCAACAAATGCAACGCTTTGACAATTACCGACGTTGTGTTAAAGTGCAAGAAATTTTTAGCATGAGGTCAAAAAGAAGGAAACCAGTCTAGAACAACAAATCCCGAAATGACCGAAAAGGAAAAAAGAATATAAAATAAAATAAAACACATGAGAAAGAAAGAGAAAGATCACCAAAAAAAAAATCATATTTTGTGGAGACTTCAGGCAGAGATAGAGATGGCCCATTTAGCCCAACACAAAACACTGACAAATAACTCCCCCACCACAAAGGGGTCGGAGCTCTATTTGTTCACGTGGGTACATCATGAAAACCCAATGGTGGCTTGCAGGACTTCCCGTGCCTCATTTGGGATATGGCTATTCTTGTGGGGCATATGAATATAAATATAGATATACATATACATATATAGAATCTATATAATATGAATATATATATATATATGCATGACAGATGGACTGATATGATGTATATGCATATATAATTGAACCAAACCGAACCCATGCAGCTATATAGCTGAGCTGGGACATGCACCTACGTACATTCAATTTACACGGAAGTTAAAGAGTACAAACTACATCGTGACAAATGCTATAGACAAAGATAATAAGTGACAATTTTGGTGTAGCCAAGTGTCATGACTATTTGAAAACAACTCACCAATAATAGTTAAACTTCTGTCAATGGAATTTACAGGGAACCAATAAGGGAGAAAAAAAGAAAAAAGATAAAATTCTTAGGGGTACTATGCTCCTAATCAAGAGTTTCGATGTTAGTGAACTACTTGAGGCTCATTTAAGTGGTGGAGTGTAGTGTGTGAATTCAAATTTTGATTGCTTATGAATATAAATCGATATAGTTCTTCTATTTCAAAATATATATATATATATATATATACATATATACACACACTGGTATTGTGTTGTACCTAAGGTACTTTGTTCTGTATTTTTATTTTTTGAATGAAAGAGAATCTTTTATATTAAGAGTTTTAATGAAGAGAAAATTAGAGAAAACAATATATTAATGAGGAAAATTTAGAAATTACAATTGTTTCTTAAAAGAAAAAGAAGGAAAGAAACTACAAGTTAAAGTTACAAAACATGAAAATGGACAAAATTGACAAAAAAAATATTCTTGTGGGGCAATTTGTCAAAAAAAAATTTTGAGAACCATATTTAACAATATATTATTTTAGAGGATGGAGTGAAAAACATATTTGACAATATATTATTTTAGAGGATGGAGTGAAAAACATATTTGACAATATATTATTTTAGAGGATGGAGTGAAAAATATTTAAGTTGAGACATATTTGAAAAAAAATATATATATTTTTTGATTGGCAAATTAGAGACAACATTTTTAATATAAAAAAGGATATCAAATATAAGATTTCTTTAAAAAAAATAAAAATAAATCAAAAGCTAAGCAGCCAACAAGTAAGGTGAAGTGGAAAAACCAATGAATGCCCATTTCCCTTCTTATACATAGAAAAAAGAGATAATGTATACCCACTTATATAAATTGCAGATAGATTATAGATTATACATATATAGGGTTTTGTGCTCTAATATAATATAGAGTACCTGGGGCTTTTATTCATTGTTTTCTTTTCTTTGATGTTATATGTTTCTTTTTTCTGATCTTATATGTTTCCTAAATCTTGGTATTTTCACATCTAAATGATCCATGAACATTTTAACACCATTTTATTTAGTTTTTCCACTTTCTTTTATGACAAATTATATCTGATGTACAAATAGACTTCTTTTTATAATATACTAATGACCTTTTTTATTTTACAAGAAGAATTGTAAGGTACATAAAAAGATTGTATTATCTAAAAAAATCAACAAAATGTGATGTAAATAAAAAACTAATTCCTTCAAAAGAATAAATAATTAATTAATGCATAAATAATGAGGAATAACGTTTTTAATTTGGGGCTTTTATGGGAATAAATACTGTAAACTCTCAATTTACTGAATTTGATCATGCGACTCAGATTTACTAAATTTGATCATGGGACCATATTATGGGTAAATATAAGATTTATCGAAAAATTTGATCATGGAGTAAAATATGGATAAATCCAAAATTTATGAGATTTGGTCTGGTAAATTATTATAAATATGAGTATTAACTAAATTACCCTAAAACGATCATTAATTTTATTACCCATAAAAAGATTATTTTAACTTATTCTCCTTTAATTCGCATCTTTTAACAATTACAAAGGGAAAAGACCATTTACATGTTCAGAAATCAGACTAAAATTCATGACAATGTTATTGTTGAGTCTCCATGTAATTCATTTTAAAATGTAACTTCTATTCATATGAAATGAGGTACCTTGCTAAGGTAGTTTTTGTGGTTCGTCGTCAACAGAGACTGTAATATGAGAGGAAAAGAGTTGTGTGTATATAATATATATACATATATATACATATACACGCATGCATACATATTGATATATTTATATATAGACATACACACATATGTACTCTGCACTAATAATGTTCAAATGTGATGGTATATTTATATATAGACATACATACATATATATTATGCACTAATAATGTTCAAATGTGTGATGGCTAGGGTTGTTGCAAAGTACTCTGCGAGACATAGAATTTTAAATAGATGAATGCATATTAATAATTCCAAATATAATAGAGTTTTGAGGGCAGTTGGTAATTTTAATTAAAACTTTGAAGATTTTTGTTTCTTTTTCTGCTGTATTAATTTTAGGAACAAAAGTATCTTGGTTGACCTTTTATTGATTTCATCATCAACTATATACATGATATGGTATGTATCTAAGACCATAAAAAAAATAAAAAAAAAATCTCCGACAACCCTACAGGGACGCTTCAGTGGAAGATGTCTATTTCTTTAATCTCAAGGTTTGCATGGATCATAAAATAAATAAATAAAACTTTTACTAGAAAAAACTTAAAAATATATCAAAGAGAACATGGGAAACAAAAAAGCCTTATTGAAAAAAAAAATTAATGGAAAATAATTTCTTTACCTGAGAGTTTTGCACTCATTCATTCCTGAAAGATCTTCCATGCATATGTGGAAGGCTTCTGACCATGAAAGCTGCTTGAGAGAAGTAGCCTTCGGGTTACCCCAACGGTAACTATCGGGTGACAAACCAAGGAAGTTCTTTTGAACCTTCTTCTCAAAAGGCTGATGAAACACCTTCTTCTCCTCATAGTTCATGTTCTTGAGAACTTCATCTGAAATCCCATGATTCACAACTTGAAAGAATCCCCAAGTGCTTGCGGCACGAACAATTTGGTCGATGCACTTCTCTCTCTCATTTTGGTTAGGACTAAGAAGATGGCTGAGATTGATCAAAGGTAACTCATATTCCTCAACCGCAAAAGCTTTGTCTCCTTTTCCTACTTCTGGTAAGAGGGTCTTGTAGGTTTGTTGAAAAGGAGGGTCAAAATCCATGGAAGAAAAAGGAAGAGGAAATTTGGAAGAATAGTGCATCAAGGAATTCCTTGGAGTTTTTCTCGCTAATGCTCAACCTACAGTTATTTGGAAGAATAGCGCATCAAGTTTTATAGGAAGGAATTAGTACACGTTTTTCACAAACTTTGAAATTATATTGAAAATATTAATTATATATATACGCATGCATGGAAAATCTTCTATCTTTCCAAATAAATTGAACAAAAATATTACCTTTATTTTTGGGATATATACTTCTTTACTCCAATGAAAATTCTTATTAAGGCTAATTAACATAATTAATCTGGTTTTTCTCTTCGTGACAACTAGTCCTACCATATATACATGTATTTGTACAGTTTACATACCTTAATAGCCTAACCCTAATTTTTCGGAAAATTTGTTGATCTTTTATATATAGAAGATAGAATGTCATGTACTGACCAAGATTGGTAACTAAAATTTTTCCGTCAAAAAAGAATGGTAATTAAAATTCATAATTAATGCACCATTTATTTGCTAAGTATGCATGCATGGCAATGGTAAAACTAATTTCTCTTCTTTCATTTTTTTTTTTTTTATTGAAAGGAATGGTAAAATTCTAATTTCTACATAATACACATATATCTCTCACACACACACATATATGTATAAATATATATACCTATTGATACACAATATATGCATGAACGATTTGATTGTATCTATCCAATTGAATCAGCCCCTAGCTAGCTGGTTCTGCTGATGAAATTCCTTCCTCACCTTCCAAATATATAAAGCTGCAGAACCACTCTTATAACTTAATTGGTCCAGTGAATCAAAGAGGAAAATTGCATATTATTAGTGAGAAAATAGTGTAAATAAAGACCAGTGATATAACCAAGGGGGAAAAACAAGTGCCGGAACAGTAGAATTTTCCGCTGCTATACACACACACACACACACACACACACACACAACACACACAACACACACACACACACACATACACACGTACTTGAAAGCCATGAAATGCTAGGATCCAGCTCGTTTTGTCAGTGTTTTCTCTGCATGAAGAAAGTACTAGAGTACTACTTGTGAAGGATAAGGTTATTGGGAAAACAGGATAAGGAGAAGTGTTAAATAGATTAGCTAGAAAAAACTACATTTAGATGCCATAGTATGAAGTTTTCATGTCCCCAATGTTTGGAAAGTACGTATTTGTGTATATATGTGTGTGTGTAAAGCTAGGCTTGCTATGGGCTTTGTGGATTCAAAGTTGGGTGAAAGATACTGTTGATTGAGAATCTATGGTTGCAAGGGCAACACGCGTTTGAAAGTTTCATCATAAAATATTATTGGGCAAATTAAGTTAGAGAGAGAAACAGGGAGTTTCTTTTTGCACTTGTGTACATAGATCAAGCTAATTATTTGAAAAGATCGTATCTATAAGTTTAATCATTTTAAATAAATTATCCATATACAATATATATATATATATACAAATATGTAATATATAATATGTACTACTAAGTGTGTGACCTAATAGTAATGGAGTCCAGTAATGCAATTGTGGTCACAATTAGTTCGACTTTTGTGTTACTTCTTTGGACGAATTATATATGAAGACTTGTTTTCTGCTAGTTTCGTAATTGATTTAGATTGTCTGGTAATACTCTTATTGTTAATACATTCAATGGAACTTACATGAGGAGTTAGAGATGCAAGAACGGGCCGGCCCGGCCCGGCCTGGCCTATTCTCTTTAGGCCCACGCGTGCCGCGGGCCGGACTGGCCCAGTCCACAAATTTTGTGGGCCGGGCCGGCCCATATAAGAATGATCTCGGCCCAGCCCAGCTCACGTGCCAATTTTGAGTGGGCTAGGCCGGGCCGGGCCGTGCTACGGGCCAAGATGGGCCGTACTGCGGGCCTTGATGGGCCGTGCCGCGGGCCTTGATTGGGCTGACCCACTCAAGGCCCATCATGAGTCTAGATAGACCAGCCCATCTAAATATGTAATTTTAAATTTTTTTTATTTTTTATTTTTGAATTTTTAAACAAGTTAATAAATATATAAGTTTAAAAAAATGATATTTTATTTACGATTACCTCATTAAATAAAAATATTTGTAAGGAAAACTAGTGGAACAAAACATTGATAAGGAGAAAAGAGTACAATAAAGATAATTATACATAAGATGTTTACAAAATTACTAAAAAAAAATAAAAATATTATGGGCCTAGATGGGTTGGGCTGGGACGGGCCATTATGGCCTAGATGGGCCAGGCTGGGCCGGCCCATCATGGGCCTAGACAGGCCAGGTTGGGCCGGCCCAGCCCAACCCAAGCCCGGCCTGGCCCATGATTTTTCATGGGCCGTGCCGTGCCGGCCCACGTGCCAATATATATTGGCCCAGCCCAGCCCACCAGTATTTATGGGCTAGGCCGTGCCTTGAACAGTAACGTGTCGTGTCGGCCCGGCCCATCACTATGTCAGGATGGGCCTGGGCCGGCCCATTGTTGCATCTCTATGAGGAGTAGGACCCATCTATAAAGTCTTTAACGAACATCCATGTCAACATCTGAGAGAGTATACCGAAGTAGCGTAATTTGGGGGCTTCAACCCGGCCCCTCAACTTTTCGATATTTGCAATTACATATACTTATTTATAACCCCCACACACACACACACATATTTATTATTTTATTCCCCAAAATTGGAAAATATTACTTTTAAATTAAAACTAAATAATATCTCTAAGTTCTTAATAAGATATTTTCTTCCTTAATAATAGCTCGGATTATTTGTTAAAGTACGTCTATATTGATAATCATATATAGAATGATCTTAATCCTGAGTTATTAGCAGACTTATATTTATGGATACATGACTTTTGATCTTAACACACTTAGATCTTATCCTTATATCTTGGAGACGTGGAGAAATAGGTAGCCGGGAATGCTAATATTATAAGATAGAATTCATTCTTTCTTAAGAAATAAGCAAATAAATAATTCCCTTGAGGGTTGATTCGGCACTTAGATTAGTAGGAGCTCTGATTCATGAATGTGTTTAATGAATCATTATCCATTAGAGATTCAATGGTACTCAAGGATAACGATGTAATTAGAGAGGTTAACGGATTTCACCTAGCTCTAATTATGAATTATTTATAGATGATCGATCTATATGTAGTGACTATATCAAATGGACACTTCAAGTTCTTAGAAGTAAATTATGTCTATAATTTTAAGAATGCAATTCCAAGTTTTGAATGGAGTAACTTTTGAAATTAATAGAATTAATTAATTAATTAATTAAAGAGTTTAATTAATTATTAATTTTATTAGAGCTCTAAATTATAGGTTAATGAGTCCCCCCACCATCCTTGTAATATTTGCAAGACAAGATGAATTATCGGGATTTTATTTCACTCGTAAAAAATTAATTGAGAATTAATTATATATTAAAATAATGTGATTATTTAATTATTTTATCACACACTGTGGTGGGACCACAGGGACGTGTGACACTGGAAAAAATTCCATTGGGATTTGTTTACTTGTTTAACAAGTTTTCTAATTAAATTCAAAATGGAAAGTAAGATGTTACTTTATTTGGAATTGAATTTAAGCTAAAATTAGAAACTAGATTAAGGAGGAAACTTCTCCTTCCTTTCTTAATGTTGGCCGGCCACCCTATAATAAAAGGGAAGGAAATTTTGTTTCTAAAATTTAAAAAAAAAATGTTTTTTTAATGAGATTAAAAATATGATAACTACTAATATCTTATTGCTTTCTCTACAAGCAAGGGATTCTCCGAATTATTTATAAATATGAGACAATAGGAAATTAGAGAAGAAGATTTTTGATCTCCTAAATTCCCTAGGTTGGCCGAATTTATTGAGAGTGAGAAAGAGAAGAAAAGTTCTTTCAATTTCTAATTTTTTCACATACATGCGTTAATAATGAAGAAAAAAAATTAGCGAGTGATCATAAACAATATTTCTACCCTAGAGCGCACACTCAAGTCTTACAAGTTTCAGTGAGTAGACGTGAAGATTTGGGTATTTTAAGAAAGTTTGGAGCTTGAATTGTTCATTAGTTAAAGAATTCAAGTTATCTTCCTAATCAATTAGTTTAATTTATTCATCGTAAATTATACCTTGCTGATTAATAATCAATTAGATTAATTTATTCATCGGGAATTATACCTTGCTAATTAGAATATATATGTTTTTTTATTTGATAGAAAAATTTTCGTACTGGTTTAAAAATGAAAATAATAAAAAAATAAAAATAATAAAACTAACTCTAACACTAATTAGCCCCGGTTTTCTCATAAAAATAATATATGTATTAATGTGTATCATATAATCGGCTAGATATCTTTCATTCTATTATGCAATATTAATTCTTTTGGTTCTCGTTCCTCCAAGTCTCTACCAAATTAGCCTCTCAAAAAAATCAATTAATTATCAATATTTTGCTTGCTGTTCAAACACGTATGTATCCATAGATTGGTCTCCCTTGATGAAATCCATTGAATGTTTCATCTTTATATAATTAATATATTAAGTGTGGCTGGTTGGCTGGCATTAGCATCAAATTCTAAATTGACATGTCGGCTATATATAAGATCATTTCTAATATAAATACTAATGTCAATTATATATTTAACATTAAAAAACATTATATAATATGTTATTTTCATTTTTTGTTTTAATGCATTGTGCTATTTAAAATGCTAAATATATTTTTTTCATAATCATTAAATTTTGAAAGTTGAAAAAAAAACTTTTATTTTTAAAATAATTAAAAAATATAAAAGTTACAATGATTACATGAAAAGGCAAATATTTTAACCCATGCTGAAACTTTGGACGGGCCGCCCATGACCACTGAAAAGTTTGAATTTTTGCCTGAGTACCGAACCCGAACAGCCCGAAAATTCAAGCTGCCCGACCCGAGCTGAAATCGCCATGGACGGGCTTCGGGTAGGAGGTGTCTGCCCGTGCCCGGTCGGGCTGCCCGATGCCAAACCAGTTGTCTGAATTTTCAAAGTTTTTTTATATTATATTTGTATAATTATAATGTGTATATATATATATATATTATTACAATTTGAAATTTGAAATGAACACACGAACTTTATAAAAAAAAAAGTTATTTCCTCATTGATTTTTAAATTTGTAATTCATGATTGCCTCGTTAAAAACCTTACCAAGAAAAACCCAATTGGGATAAAAACGTGGTAAGGAAAAGAGAGTGCAATCATCGTGAGATGAATTATGAATTTAACGAACTTACAAAGTCTATACAAGATTACAATAACACTATAGAAATTAGAAATTACAAAGTAAATAAATATTTACAAATTACAATAATAAAATTTAATTTGAACCAGAAAAATCGTCTTGAAAAAAAAGTTAATATATTAAACTCATCGATCCATTATTGGCTTGCAGGTGAGATTGTATCGTGTAAGCGTTGGTCGGAACGATCCCAATCCTTGATGCACACCAAAGCTTCAACAAAATCCTGTTGCAATGCATTTCTCCGTTCTTCAAGTATTCGGCCGGTTGTACTGAATGCTTGTTCGGCTGCACAGTGGAGACCGGGATTGAAAAAATATCCATTGCCAGTCGTGTTAGGATCGGCCAGTCGTGTAAGCCCTTACTAAGGTACGCCATTAACTCGTTGAATCTGCCGATGTTGCTTGACGAAGATCCACTCCTAGATTCTTCTTGACCTTGAGTCGTCATCTTCTTCTTCTTCTTAGACAACCCGAACACATTCAAGAATGAATGTGGATTGTCATCTCGTTGTTGCAGTTGTTCAACACGAGGTGTATTTCTAAACCTACTTTTGTAAGAGATATGGAGAGAAAATATTTTTTTCCTTTATAATAGGAAATTGGTTAGTAGTGTCGATATCTAAAAATTCACCTAAGTTATCTAATCCACTTTCTAAACCTTCTAATTTTAATCTAGGGTCAAAAATAACACCCAAACCATACAACATGGGTAATTTAGACCAATATTTCTTAAACTTCTTTTCCATAGAGGCGATAGGAACTCCTAAAACCTCGTGTGTCCTAAATTCACTAAATAAAATAGACATTCTTAAAATTTCTCCTAACGCTAATGGTGACGTTGGGTAATAAGTTCCACTATGCTTTAAGGTAACTTCGTGAAATCTTCCTAAAAAGTTGTACAATAGTTCGGCAACTTGCCAATCAGTTTCATCTATAAATCATGGTCCTAATTTTGCACTAACATAACTTGTTATAGCATCTTTATAGCGGATGCATTGTTCAAGCATTATATAAGTGGAGTTCCATCTTATGGGCATATCTAAGGCTAATGCTCTAGGATTTTGGTTACATGCTTGAAGAAATCTAAACCAATCTTGTATTCTTTGATTACTACCTTGAATCCAAGCAATGTTATCTCTAATTATTTTAATATGACCTGACACTGATTTTAAACTGGATTTTACTATTAAATTAATTATATGACATGCACAACGTTAGTGAAATATATCATTTTTACCGAATAAACTTAATCATTTTCAAAAAGATTCGTTGGGTTCAAAATTTGGGCGGATTTCGAGCTAACGATCAAAAAAATTCGGGCATTTTTCGGGCAACAAGAAAAATTCGGGCAACAGTCAAAAAAATTTGGGCAAATTCGAGCAACTTCAGGTAATGCCAGAAAATTAAAAAAAAAAAACCAGCGGACGGCAGAAGACAACTTCTCCACGGCAACAAAATATAGCATATGAGAAATTCCATGGTCGGGCGGCGAGAGGCACCTGCTCGCCGTGCCCGAAAATTTTCAGGCACCAGGCATGCCTGCCGCCTGAAGTTGTAGCACTGATTTTAACCAATATCATCAAATACCAAATTTTTCAAATGCTATACTTGATCGAAAATTTGCTACAAAATATAGCATATGAGAAATTCAGCACATTAAATAGCATTACATTAAAGAGTTCTTAACACTCAAATGCTAAATTTATAACTAACACATCAAGTATAACATTGCATTAGATATGATCTACAAAAGAAGTACTTTATCTTGTACTTAACTATGAAGTAGATGTACCATATTCAAAATTATATTTTAATTATAGATATGGACAATACACTTAAATTTGGAGGGGAAAAGGCTTAATTTTTCACTTAAGATTTTAAAAAAAAAAATCAAGAGTTTTATACTTCAATTTTACAAAATATGATATGTATATGTTATATAATGTGTATCTATCTATCTATAATCTATAGTTATAACTTATAACTTACATAAGTGAGAATGAGTTTTGTACTTGATCAACCAAAAGGTTGAAGTAATCCAGTGGTTAAGATTTATCATCAATTCTGTATACACTGAATGAGTTTTGTACTTCAATCTTTTGATTGAAGTAATCCAATGATAAAAACTGTCACGCCCCCCAAACGGGGTGGGTGACGTGGAGCTCGATTAGGGATTAATAAAGCAGATCCCCAACCGGGTCCCACACTTAGCTGCATTAAAATACAAATAATCTACATAATCCAGGAGCCGCTGACACACAGGGCTCCACCCCACAGGACATACAGTATCATACATACATGTTCATGTAAATAAACAGTTACAACAGACATCATCCACAGTCTAGTAAATCCAAATATTAATTAAGTTTACATATCTTTTCTCAATTTTCCTTACATTTATAACAGAGGATGAACGCGATCCTCACTTGATCAATCCGTAGCACCACTCAGCTACGATGCACCGCTCCTCGAATCTCCTGGGAGGGGTTTAAACATTTGAAACATGAGCGAAAGGCCCAGTAGGATATAATTTGAAATAATTTAAATAAACGAACAAATAAATAAGTGCGATAATGAAATAAATAAGACATTCAGCCCGACAGAACAGCCGGAACCTCACATCCTTTTTCTCAAAGGAAATATAACATAAACTAATCAGACACGAGGCTTGACAAAGTAATTAGTACAAATTACTCACCTCACCAAGTGCCTCGCCTACCGGACCGGTTTCAGGTTTACGCCCCGGATGCACTCTCCGCATCCTATCTAGGCTTCTGACAATAGACTCTATTACCAGTTCACAAGATCTCTTATCTTAAGAAATCATCCGTTTAACATTATGAAATCGTTCATATGACCCCACGAACTACTCAAGCCGCGGGCCCCATGACTGAACAAGCCATGAGGTTCCATGACTAGACAAGCTATGGATTCCATGGACAGGACAAGCCAAGGATTTCCATAAACTAACAAGCCAGGGTTTTTAAAACCTTTTTCTTTCGCAAACCAATCCCTTTCTTTAAAACATTTTCAAGGCCAAAATCCTTTTTGAAAACAGGCTCACAAGGAAAAGGGATAGAAATCCTACCTCGCACAATCAAACCTGGGACTAGCGTTGCCCTTTTCCGGCTTCCGCTTCCTCAAGCCCCTTCAGTTTGAATCCACAGCGAGCACTGAAGCAAGATAACACCTTAGGATCAATTCTCAGTCCTAAAGTAATCCAATCTCAATCATATTCCAAGATTTTTCCAATTAGTGTGCCCTAATCAATTTTTATGTTTCAAATTCCATTCCAAGGGTTTTAATTATCAAATCAGGGATTGAGGATACTAATCCTTCCATCCCAAGTCCCCAAATGAAGCTAATTTGGGTTCTCCCCGAAAACAGGGGTCAAAACGACAATTTCAGGCCAAACAGGGTCAAACCCCGTGTACACCGGTCGACCGGAGACAGAGGAGTGCATCACCACCGGTCGGCCGGTGGCCTCAACAAAATCCGGTCGACCGATGCGGTCGACAGGTGGACATTTTCAGTTCGCGAAAACCAGTCCAAAATCCTGCAAATCCAGTCCCAATTCACAAAATCTCAAGGGACAACCACTAGATCTGGGTTCTAGGTCCTAAAACAAGTCCAAAGAACCCAAGATCTCCAATTTCTACCCTAGTTTCACTCGAAATCCATCAAAATCCGTTTTGAACCAAAAACGAGTTTTAAATCCGAAAAAACTTGAAATCCAAGAGAGGTTCTTTCAGGAATCTTACCTTGAATCCTTCTCTTGATGTTGAAAAACTCTTTGAAATCACTCTTTGGCTCAAATCCGGTCTTGATTTGTGACAAAATGGTAGAGAGAGAGATAGAGAGCACGGGAGAGTGAGAGTGAAAGAGAGAGGAGGAATGCGGGAGAAAGAAAAGAAAGGAAAAGAAAAGGAAAAGAAAAGAAAAAGGAAAAAGAAAAGAAAAATAAAAAGGAAATGACATATGCACAAAGCAGTCCAGAAATGCGCCCATACACACTTCTGGATTAAAATAAATTACTGTAAATAATTTAAATACCTTGGAATCATTTAAACTCAATTAATTAAATCAGATCAGGCACACTAATAATCTTAATTACCTTAATTAATCTCAATTAATTCTTCAGGGTGTTACAAAAACTTATTATCAATTCTTTGTAGTATCTAAAGTATTTGGTTTAGATTAATCTACATGGCTAATGCTTTCTTTCACACCTCACATCTTTTTTTTTTCTTTTACACCTCAAATCTTTCTACACTGTCACTTTAAATTTCAAATTATTTCCATTTTTTCTTGCTCTGCTCAAATTATTTTTACTTAAATAAGTCACTATTTATCTATGTCAATTAACATAGATAAGTAGAAATTATTGAATCAATTCATGTTAATCGAGTTATCAATTTAGGTAAAGTTTAATTAGTACTGTTATCCTGTCAAACCTAAATTGCCATCCCTCGTGTGATGCATAAGCTAATTTCTCATTTTGCATATATTTATGGTTTTTCTCTTTTAACTGCCTTTTTATCTTAGGATTTTGTTTCTCATAAGCTGCAATTTCTCACTGTTTTACTCCTTCATTGCATTTGGTTTTGTTTTTCTTTATTAATCGTACTGTTTTTTTTTTTTTGTATGTTTTAGTTTTTGTAAGATTTTTTTCTTTCTTTTCTCCTGAAAAAAAAAATTTCTTTTTGAAAATATACGCGTTGTTACCATATTAATCATATGATACTTGAATTGTTATTTGTCGACTAGTAAATCTATTTAGAAAATGTCTTTTACCGATTTAATATTTATATTTGTACTAATAGTATTAATAAATATATTATAGTATAATTCCTTAAAAGAAAATAAATTATTCCTGATTAGAGAATTTGAGTCTTTTCGAAACTTACCCCGAAGGATATATATTTTACTCTTCCAATATTATTGGACGGTGTTTTATTTTTTCCATCCAAGTAAGAAAAGTATAAACTTCCAATGAAAATATTAAGCATCTTTTGAAGGTAAATTAGGCATATATACAACTTTGAAACAATTAATTAAGAAAAGAAAAGTTGACTGTACTAGTATATATCTTGTGGAATAGTACTGATAAATAATCCAGGCCATTACGAACAACTACAACAACTATATAAAAATACTTTTTATAATTTTTTTTTGAAAATATTTTGAATAAATTTTGACTAATATAAAATTGTAAGAATCTCACACTGTAATTTAATAATATTTTCACTAAAAAAGCACGTTATTTAAAATAACAACAACAACAACAACAACTATAAGGCTAATTAACAGTGATAATTAGTGGACTGTCATAATTAATGGATTTTTTTCTTTGAAACAGTGTTTTACCAAGTTTTATCGTCTAACGTCTATCCTTTTCCAAATTTTATGGTATCTCAACTCATTTTTCAAAATTTTTATAGACGATATTGATTTATTAATTATTACTTCGTGTGTCAATTGTTCCGTTATCATTTATCATTTGATACAACATTGAAATGATAATTCGCTTTAAAAAAAAAAAAAGGAACATTGATGTGATTAGAATAACATTAACTGATATGATGTTATCGGCAGCATTGGTTGGCCAACAACTGTGTAAAGATGGTTACAAATTTAATTGGAGAATTCTGACCAAGTATATGAAAAAAAATACTCTGTTGATAATACGCATTTTTAAACTGTCAAATGATTTTGAAAGTCATATTAGATTTCACATTAAGAAAGTATGATAATTTAATAAAATTTAATGAAATTCTCATAGTCAAAATTATATCTTGCGGATAAGGTATTTTCTCGTAGAGGATTATGTGATAGGGATTTTATTTATTTATTTATTTATTTTGGTTAATAACAATGAGGATTATTAGTGTCTCACTCACATTCCAGTCTCATGACCACTAGTAATCTATGAAGATTACAGATGGAACAGAAACGAATTTAGCATCTAGGGAGTTTAAAATCACCTCAAATAAGCCATATTTGACAAGCTTATAAGAAGTGCAATTTCAACCTCAACAATGAGAATTGATTATTGTGTGCTAGATGAGCTCTATCTTTCATGAAACGATATGCTACCACCACCAGTGGTTATATGTTAAAGGGGAAAAAATGGTAGGAACCAATAGACCATAGTAGTAAAATTATATCTAATTAAGAAAATTATGACAATTCTCGTAAGATATCTTTGTCGATAAGGTATTCTTTCGTAAAAAAGTTTGTGGTAAAATTTGAGAGAAAAAAAAAGGGAGAAAGAAAAGTTTAATCGATATGAAATTGCATGAAAATTATGTCCGATAAGAGATCTTTCTTATCCTATTAAGAGATTTTCTTTGTTTTTCATATCCTGGTATGAAATTCTTTTTTTTTTCAAACCCTATAATACAAATTTATATACCGTGAGACCGCATTAAAATTATGTCTGATAAGATATCTTACCTATCTTATCGAAATATTCTCTTTCTTTCATACTTTCTTACGAAATTACGAACTCTATAGTTACATTAAAACTATATTCAATAAGATATCTTTCTTATCCTATTAAAAGATTCTCTTTTTTTTCATACCTAGTACGAAATTATCGTACTTGATTTGTCACCCTAATATATTTTTGCTTTCAAATGTCAAAACTTGTTTGCCACTTATGCCGCTATGCGTTATGTGCGGTATAAAAATTTTGATTCGATTTCTTCTTTAGCCGACTTAGTTGCAGTTTTTCAACACAAACTCTTTTTTTTTTTTTTGGTTCAGGCAACGATGCCATGAATTGCCATGTCGGCACTAGCCACCCATCAAAAAGTGTACTAGTGATAATAATGATAATGTGATTTTTGCGTCGCAATCACCTTGATCAAAAAGTCCACAAATCTTTTTCTAATATAAATATATATATATATATATATATATATTTACGTGGGACTTTCTACGACAAGACAGGATCATGTAGTATCTATATTTTTATCGTTAAACCTCATCAAAATTATATTAAAATTAAAAAATACATTAAATAGATAGTTTTTAATATAAAATTAACTAGTTCAAAAACAAATATCATTACTGATTCATTTTTCAAACCCTATCATAAAAATCTCATATAAATATTTGCTATGAAAATGTCACAACTCAAGAAACAGTTGATTTCACATAAAAAATATTCACTGACAATTTTTTTTTTTTAAGTATTCACTGATCATTACCTCAAGTGGGTAATGTTAGGATTTTCAGGACTTTTTTTTTTCCTTTTTTATTAATTAAAATGACAGAAAAAAAAAATGTAAAGGGAAAAGAAAATGCCACATGAGCGAGCAAGAGATTGGTGGCCTTTTACACTGTTTTTGGACAAGAGAGCGGAAAATAGGATGAGGAAAAAGAAAATTACAATGTCAATTGCTTACATTGAGGCTTAATCTGGTCAAGACTAAGACCTTATTCAATTCACGAGTTTTTAATTCGAATTAAGATATGATTTTATGTGAAAAATTTTTACTGTAACAGAAAAGTTAAATGCGATTTTTATGAAAAATTTTAACTGTAATAAAATTAAAATTAAAAACTCAAATTGATGAAATAAACAACACGTTAGCCTTTTGTCATTTTATCTTTTCAACATGTTGTAGCTGGATTGCGCAACGTTTCTGTTTTGTCTACTAGCAGGGCTACAGTACAGGACATAAATACCATTTTCCTTATTTGAAAACTCCAACCAACTAGTCATCCAAACCTTCATTTGGGGGTAAAGGAAGGAAAATAATTATTATTTAGGATTAGATTATTTAAATTGAATATAGTTCCTCATCAAGTTTCATTAAATTGCAGTGTTTTTTTTAAATATAATATGATTTTATTGTAATTCGATGTGAGAAATGCTAGCATCGTCATTTCTCACTCTATACATTTCTTGTTTGATATGTGGACTTCACTATCTTATTTTTTATTTAAATAATAATATCTCATGTTAGTTGAATTTACATGTCAAACAATAAATGTAAAGAGTGACAAAAATAATACTAGTATTTGTGTCATGTTGGCAGGGACGAAAATATCGATGTCAATAGAAATATCGAGGGTCTGACCTTATAATGAGTATAAATATGTCTAAAAGCAAAAAAGAAAAGAAAATGAAAAGATATTTGTATAATAATTAGAAACTTCGTGTAAATTTCTTTAAAAGAAAAATACATGAGCACTCAGCAATACGTAATCTATTTTTAGCAATATATAAATCCAACACATGATATCATATGTTCTGTGGTGAACTAACATATTGTTTCACTATATTATACAATCTCAACAATATATTGCATTACCTTCCAAAAAAAAAACAATAAATTGCATTACAATTGCAATCGAATCCCAATATTCTTGTCATTAATCAGAATTAAAAACTAAAATGAACTCCTTACACAATGCTTAGACAATTTTAAAAAATGATCATTTTGGTATGCTGTGTTACAGCAAAATATACTCTTTATACTATATATTTTTGATAATATTAAAGAGGTACCTCAACATTTTAAAAAACATCTTCTTAGTACCCTGAAAGTGATTTTTGAGACGTAAAATAATCTTAGTGTCCTTATATTTAATTAACTAAAAATTAATAAATCTAGAAAAAAAAAATCACGAACTTTTTTATTTTATTTTTTTAAATAATGTTTTAAAATACTTTAGATTTTCTTAAAAAATATTGATTACTATTTAATTCATGAGAATGGTAATTTGGACATTACATGTCTCAAAAATTAATTTAGGATACCAAGAAAATATTTTAAAATGTCAAGATTGTTTTAATATTATTATAAACACGGAATACTAAGAGAATATTTCACTATAACACAGAGTACCAAAATGATTTTATCCTTTTTAAAAATAGCTATTGAAATGCATATGTTGATTGATCTCCTTGCTAACTATCCATAACTTCATACATTTTTGCTTCCCGTAAAAGATTCATGTAAATTGTTTACTTCTCCTTTTGAAAGTAGATGAAAGATCAAAGTCAAGTGAATTATGATTTTTATTTCCCCTCAAAGTACTTTTTGAATCATTTCTCTTTTATATTTATAAAATTATTCCCCTCAGAGTATGGATAATATTTGATATTTCACGGATACTCAAACAATGTAGGAGAAATATTTATAAAATTATTGGCCTTTGCTTCTTTTTCAAAAAATTTCATATCCTACAGTGAAATTCTCCTACTAACATCTAACTACTAAGTTAAGTTTGGTGCACAAAATGAGTCAAGATATTGAAACTGATGGATGGAATTGTCTTTTTCTTTTCACTCTTCATGCGAAATGGAAGGAATAAGCTGTCCTATATCCTCTTATGTGAAATAAATATGTGGGCCTAAATTATTTTATCTTATCCAAATTGAGGTTCTAATCTTTGGATTGGGACAATTTAGACCTAGCCCACATCCTTATCCAGTGTAACAAATGTGGCCTAAAACCTCACACGCACGTGAACATTGTTATTATGTTTCATGCTTGATATCTTGAAGGCTTCCCAACAGCTCTTGAACTATAGGTCAAGGGTTCACATCCAATCCCAAGTACGATAAGCCTTAGATGTTTATGAATAAATATCTATATATCTATGTATATTATATATATATATATATATATATTTTTATATATATATCTTTCCAAAGTCAAAGATATTAAAAACAAAAAGACAAGAGAGAAGAAACCGCAAAAGGGTTTTTGGTTGAAATCAAATACAGGAAATATACAATGCACCCATGTGTTGTGCTGCTATGCTAGAGCTAGATCATAATTTCTCTTTGTAGTTTTGAAGTGAAATCATAAGAACCAAAATACTTGCCTTTTTAAGTTTCTGGTGACCACTTGAAAGAGAAGATAAGCTCCTACATTTGCTTTCTATGGAAAGACAAAAATGAAGAGCTGTAAACATGTAGCATTTTACTCGTCGTCTTTGTAAGGATACTCTTCCGGAACTTGCTTCAGGAGTTTTACCTGCAGCTCGAAGGCATCGTCACCCCGAAGCACGTCACGGATCCAGGTGACTTCGGCTTTCATTGACACCTAAATATTGAAGATTGAAGACACTGAGAGATGTCAAGAAAGATAAAGAAACGAATAATGGCAAAAGTAACTTTAGCCTTGAGCAACCATGCATCCATATTCCTTGGATCTACTTGAGGTGCTATATTGTTAAATAAAAGCGAATACTTGTATTCTTATCAAGAAGTGCTATATTGTTAAAATAAAAGCGAATACTTGTATTCTTATCAAATTAATGACAGAAAAGAAACTATCTTCTGATTTACTTGATATTGTTATTGTAATAATCAAAGCGTGAGAAACTCATGAATAGGACAACGTTCTTTTATAGAGGAAAAATACAGGGTAGAATAACGTGACAAATGAAGAACCAGTGAATTTTGGTGTCCAAAATGGTGTCCTAAACAATCATATCATATGCCACATTATTTAAAAATTTTGAAATGTTCTTTAATTAACTTTTATCATGCTTGTTAGTTAAATGAAGTGGCAAAATGTAATTGGCTAAGCACCATGTGGGACAGCAAAAATTGGACAGGCGATTTATATCCACACAAGTTAAAATAAAAAAATGAAAGTATATAACAGAAGATTTACTCATGGTGAGCTTGGCTTCGCTACTTCAGGTTATGTAAACATTGCTTGGGGCAAATGCATATAAAGTAGAAATCACTAGCTAGCTCCAATAACGTCAACAACATAACCTCACAACATAAATCAATTCCATTACACTGGAAGAACTAGAAGTGATTTCCTCTCTCATCTAATCATGTGTTTACTTACAAAATCAATAATGAGATTTCAGTGGACACCACACAATAAGAAATGAGAAAAGAAAATACCAATTCTTACACCTCCCTCAGTATTGATTCTCGGTTAAAGTCAATGAATGCCAAATTTACTTAATAAAGAGTTAATAAGTTCAAAGTTATAAGCCAATGATTATTTAATTATGTAAAATGTCAATTTAGTCCATTTAGTAAACTCTAGAAAGGGAATCAATAATCCTCATTCTTATAACTTTATTTTCCTTTCCAATCTCATTGCCCTTTCCAATTTCGTAAACAGTTCATTCATACATTCTGCTGAGGTGAAAGGATATGGAAAAATAAAGAGAATAAATATTAGGGTAAAATGTGAAAGCCGGGGGAGAAAAGGATAAAACTCACCATCTCTAAGGCTCCTCTAATTACTCCACTTAGAATGTTGCAGTAGTACAGACCTTGGCAAGTATCGGGAAGCTCAACAAAGTCTACCAAAGGATTATCCTCCAAAACAATACTGCAGCAAGTTCCATCAGCATCCCAATTGGTCACAGACGCAGTCACTCCCAAGAACATTTTGAAACCAACCTGTTGTACAAGCATCATTAGGACTGATGAAAGAAAACCAACAAAAACTATCTCATCTCAAGATACCTAGATAGCTAAACTTGAGCTAGAATATATGAAAAGAAAAATCATATTGACATGACATCCCCTTGACCTGAATTCAATTAATAGTCCTTTTTTGGGATTAAGACTCCCAAAATAAAATGCCCTTAAAAAGAATAAAATGACTTCAGTCCCTAAAATATGCATAAAATAATGTTTTTATCCCCTAAAAAATGCATTAAATGACTTTTTTTCACTCCTAAGTTCAATTTTTATCTTCTTTTTTTTTCCTTTTTTTTTTTGTGTTTCTTTTGGATTTTCTTTTTAATTTCTTAGGCCTTTTTCATTATAAATAAATTAAAAAAAAAAAAAAAAAAAAAACCCTTAAGCTTTTCGGTTTGTAGGCAACGCCTTAGAATATTTTTACAAGATCTCATATCCAACTAGAACCTCTTAAATCCATCCATTAAAATATGAGACAAAAGTTCTCAATCCGATAACTAAGTAAATAATAACATAAAATCCACCTCAAGTTCACAAAATAATAATAGTTAAAGCTCTACTCAAAACACTTGGCTTTATTTTTTTCCCTTGAACAAAACAAGTATTTCTCACTTGCTGCCTGGATGGAACATGAATGGAAGCAACATGTTCCAGAGAATCATTTGGATAGTTTTCCTTGTTGCCTGGCCCAGAACTAGCTTATTTCTAAAATTCTCCAGTGCTTTTATCTCTTATTCTTATCACCAAATAAACATCTAGTACATCAATCTTCCATCAATTGAGGGTCCATTATGCAGCCAACAAGCAACATAAGAGGGGCCACTCCTGATCATTACACAACCAAATCACTACAAAGTACCCATCAGTCCAAACTAGCATGTAGAACTTGATCACCTTTTTCCTCACTCATAGTGTTATACACTAGATGTAGGTCCAAAACTACTCCCATCAGTGACTTCCGCAACCTTCGTCGTGGACAAATACCATGGTATCTATGGATTATGGTTAAGAAAAGCCAAATCTCATCGTATCTTATATATATATATATATATATATATATATATATATATATATATAGAGAGAGAGAGAGAGCAAGATAGAACCCACGCCCTCCAGAACCCAAGCCCTACCCCACCATACTCCATGTCATTTAACTAGTTGTTAAGGCTGGCAATATGGGTCACAACGCGACAACACGACTCAAAAACAACACAATTTGGGTCAGAATTTGATTAACCTGAAATTGACACGAAAAACACGGGTTAATTTCGGATTGGACCCGCCTAACCTAAACACGACACGAAACTCGTAAAAAACTAAAAAAATACATATATTTTTCATTACATATTTTGATTTTATTATGAACTTGTGATATCATGATAGTTATACTCAAAATCTTATACTATTATTTGTTTAATTTCAATAGATGTTATTGTATTTTAGTATGTTATGAATTTTAAGTTATTTCTAATATGTAAAAAACTAAATAAAAGTATACAATTTTCGTGTCAATTTCAGGTTCATGGGTCATTTTCGTGTTGTGTCGTGTCATGCTCGTATTGCTGTGTTTTAAAAATTTCGTGTCACGAGTCATATCCGGGTTGACTGCAAATTTAAAAAGAAACGATCAAAACATGACACGTGACATGAATTGTTACGCCTACTAGTTGTCATTGGAAAACTAAAAACACCAAATCCGTACAATAGGCACTGTTAGAAATAACCAACAACAACAATAACAACAAATACAAGCCTTAATCCTAAATTAATTGAGGTCGGCTATATGAATTTCTCATTTTCAATCTGTTGTATTAAACACGAGACCCTCCTGAAGCCCTAGAACTTGAAAGTCGTGCCTAACTACGTCGGCCCAAGTAATTCTTAGTCTACCCCTCGCTCTCCTAGTAGGTATTTGGATGTTCTCCCAAACATGAACAGGTGCATCTAACGATTTACGTTGTACATGATCGTACCACCTCAGACAGTTTTTCCACACCTTATCTTCTATTGGTGCTACACCTACTTTACAACGAATAACTTCATTCCGTATGCGATCCATCCTCGTATGGTCAATCATCCATCTTAACATACGCATCTCCGCCACACTCATCTTGTATATTTGTTGTCTCTTGATGGCTCAACATTCACTACCATATAACATAGCTGGGCGAATTGTCGTCCTATAGAATTTTTCTTTCAACTTAATAGGCATCTTATCATCACATAAAAACCATGTGGCATTCTTCCACTTAACTCACACTGCCTTAATCCTATGTCCAATATCCTCATCTATATCCCTTTCACACTGCACTATGGACCCAAGGTATCAAAATTTCCTAAAAGCCCCAATCACCACACCATCCAAACAAATTTCATCACTTTGATCTCTAAAATTACTAAACCTACAATGCATGTACTCAGTCTTCGTTTTACATTACTTAAATCCCTTCGTCTCAATGGCCTGTCTCCATAATTCTAACTTACGGTTAATGCCCTCCCGATGTTCATCAACTAAAACTATATTGTCCGCAAAAAGCACATACCAGGGAATCCCATCTTGAATTACTAAACCTACAATGCATGTACTCAGTCTTCGTTCTACTTAACTTAAATCCCTTCGTCTCAAGGGTCTGTGTCACGCCCCAAAACAGGGGTTAGTGACATGGAGACTCGTTCAGAAGTTAAACATAATTAAGAAAGTGATTAAACATTTGAAAATATAGTAATCAAAACCGAAAGTAAAATATTAAAGCAATTTCCAAACAAACCTCACATTTTTACTGAAATTAAATTACAATAAAATAATGTAGACTTTCACACTTTCTGATAAAAACAAATTTAAAACTAAGCATCTAGCAATAGCATCATTCGGGGTCTCACCCACAGGATATACATTATTTATTGTACATACATAAATATGTAAATAACACAAGGTTTTAAAAAGCGCCTGAGGCGCACGCCTTGAGGCGCGCCTCGTGGCGAGGCGCTAGAAAAGTGCCTCCATTCCTACGCCTCAGAGGGTAGAAGTTGAGGCGTACGCCTCAACCACTTGAGGCGCACGCCTTAATCAGTGTAGGATTTTCAGTGGGTTTTTTAACTCTAATTGAATTAAGCCCGTTGGCCCAAAAATCCAAAACCAGAAACTCAACATAAGTTACATAACGTCTCCCTCTGAGGACATTATTCCTTCGCACCTCCTCCCAAGAACCAGAGCCTCTTCCCAAAAACCAGAGACTCCTTCGCAGCCAGCTCCTTCTTCTTCTTCGTGCCGACCGTCGACCATCGTGCGCCTCGCCGCCTCCTTCATCGCCAACCGCTGTGCATCTCTTTCTTCTTCTTCTTTCCCGGTGCCTTGCCACCTCCTTCTTCGTAAGGTTCCTTCCTTCTACTCAACTTTTTTTTTTTCATTTTGAAGGCTACATCTGTGTTTATGAGAAACGGCTCATTTTTTTTTCCCCGGTGCCGTGCCGCCTCTTTCATTTTTTTTCCTTATCTGTGTTTATGAGAGAAACGGCTATGTGCTATATTGTTTGTTTTTCTCTTGTAATTCTAGTTTTTTTTTCTGGTTTAAGGTAGGAAAAAAAATTAGGATGAGACCTCCACAAAATGTTAACGGTAGTCATAGTGGGAGGCGGGATCCGGCTTGGAAATATGGAAAAGAAATTACATCAGAAAATGACAAAAAGACTTATATTTACCTCCAATGTGTGTTTTGCAATCAAATTATTAAATGAGGTGTTAAGAAGATGAAAGAACACCTTGCTTGCACTCATAAGAATGTAAGGCCTTGTCCTAAGGTTCCTGATGATGTGAAGAAAGAAATTAATGACTATATGAACAAATGGGCTGTTGAAAAACAAGTAGCGCATCAGAAATTTGAAGAAATGGTGGATGTTGGGTCGTATTATGGTGATGGATTTGTCGACTCTTGTCAATCGCCACAAGTGGTTAGTGATAGAGGAGTTAGAGGTCTCATGGATAGGTTTTTGAACAATGTTGTGGATGATAAGGAAGCAAACAAAAGACCTTCCCTTAGAACGACATCAAGAGAAAAAGAGGCCCGTTCTCGAGTATGTCTCGACATTGGTAGGTTCTTTTATGAAAATGCACTTGCTTTCAATATTGCTAGGAGCCCCTCCTATTTTAATATGTGTAGATCAATTGGCGACTATGGTAGAGGTCTTGTACCCACAAGTATGCATGAGCTTAGAACATGGATTTTGAAGGAGGAAGTACTTACCACTGAAAAATTTGTGGAAAAGACTTGGAAACAAACAGGAGTTTCTATTTTATCTGATGGTTGGTCGGATGCTAGAAATAGAGGTTTGATCAACTTTTTAGTCAAAAATCCTCATGGAACTATTTTCTTGAGATATGTTGATGCCTCTGATAAAAAGAAAGATGCAAATCTATTGTTTGAAATGCTTGACGAGATTGTTGAAGAAGTTGGGGAAGATCTTGTTGTTCAAGTTGTAACTAACAAAGCAAGTGTTTATAAGGCTGCTGGAGCAAAACTAATGGAGAAACGAAAACACGTATTTTGGACTCCTTGTGCTGCTCATTGCATTGATTTGATGCTTGAGAAACTAGGAGAATTGCCACAACATAAAAAGGCTTTGTTGAAAGCAAAAAAAATTAGCAATTATGTGTACAATCACCCTTGGGTGTTGTCATTGATGAGAAAGTTTACCAAAAGGGATCTTGTTCGACCTGCTGCAACAAGATTTGCTACTGCCTATTTGATTTTGGAGTGCATCTATAGACTAATGCAGCCTCTACAATCTATGTTTGTATCGGAGGAATGGAACAATAGTTCATATGCTAAGAAACCGGATGGGAAAGAAGTGAAAAAGATAGTCATGAAGGACAATCAATTTTGGGCTGTTGTTGGGTATGTTCTTAAGTCTACACAACCCATAGTGAAGGTGTTGAGAGTTGTCGACTCTAAAAAAATGCCCGCCATGGGATTTATATATGGGGATATGGACAAGGCAAAAGAGGAAATTGCTAAAAACTTGGGAGGTGAAGAGAAATACTACAAGGAGATCTAGGAGATCATTGACGAAAAGTGGGATTTTCAGTTGCATCAACATTTACATGCTGCGGCATACTACTTGAATCCAAGGATTCGATACTCCGATAATCCTTCCAACCATCCTAAGATCAAGCTTGGTTTGTACCATTGCATGAATAGGATGTTTAAGGACCCAAATGATCTAGAGAAGGCCGACCTCCAACTAGATGAATTTCGACAAAAGAATGGGTTTTTTGGCCTTCGTCGAGCTCAAGGATCATACACGAAACGCAATCCTAGTAAGTAGAAACTATCTTATTAATTTTGACTAATAAAACAATTTAGATTGTTTGACTAATTATTTTCATCTCAATTTTAAATTCAGATGATTGGTGGTTCCAATTTGGAGATGGTACCCCAGAGTTGGCTAGCGTTGCAGTTAGAGTTTTGAGTCTCACTTGTTCATCTTCGGGATGTGAACGCAATTGGAGTACCCACAACTAAGTTCATACCAAGAGAAGAAATCGTTTGACTGCACAAAAGATAAATTCCTTGGTCTACATCATGTTCAACAAGAAGCTAAAAGATCGACATTTGAAAAAAGAAGGCACTTCAGCAAGATGAGGATCCCTTAATCATTGATGAGTTGCCATCTGATGATGAATGGATAGCCGGTAATGAAAATGAAGGCGAAATTCAAACAGAGGAAGCAATTGACAATCTTGACATTGATCTTTTTGAGGATGGAGAAGGTACTAGTAATACTAATAGAGCTCAAAAAAGCTCTAAGAAGAAGAAGACAGGTTAGTGGCAAGATATGTCATATGAATTATTAGTTGTCTTCTCTATTATTTACTCTAATTATCATATAAGAGATAGTAACTTAAGTTTAATTTTTATTATTAGGTGATAGAGGCAAAGAGATCGTGCAAGAGGATGAAGAAGACTGGATAAACTGTGATTCTGACACTAACAGTCAAGAATTCGTGAACAATGAGAGATTTAAATTGGCTGATGCTTCTCTTAGTAGTGATGAATCTGATGATGATTATTGATTGATGACTTGGGAGATTAGGCTTTTAGAAGTGCATTATGATCCTTATGATATTAGGATTTGATAATTATTTAGTCTTTATGTGAATATTTGGTTAAATTTCTTGATTTTAATGATTATTAAGTATGGATTTAGTTTTTGTTACTATTATTTTTTTCCTAAATTTTTTTATAGGCAGTTTTTGAGGCTTACGTCTCGCCTCGTATAGGCAAAACGCCTCGAGGCCCGATTCCGCCTTTTAAAACCTTGAAATAACATTTACAGACGTCGACCACAGTCTCGATATTCGAAGTCTACAGTCTAAGAGTTCACAATTCTTACATAATGTGACGGTGATGAATACAACATCCTCACTTGAACAGAAAGTAACAACTTAATCAACTACTCAGCACTGCTTCTAGCGTCGCTAGAGATGCAATAATGGGCCGGCCTAGGCCCATCCTGACACAGTGACGGGCCGGGCCGGCACGGCTCAGTCCATAAATATTAGTGGGTTGGACTGGGCCAGCATATATCGGGCGGGCCGGCCCATGAAAAATCATGGGCCATGCCGAGCTGGGCCGGCCCGTCTAGACTCATAATATTATGTTTTTTTCCTTTTTTTTTAATAATTTTACAAACATCTTATGTATAATTATTTTTATTGTACTCTTTTTTTCTTATCAAGATTATGTCTCATTAGGTTTTCCTTAAAAAGATTTTTATTTAATGAGGTAATCGTCAATAAAATATCATTTTTCATATTTCCATTGACTATTCAAACTTATATATTTGTTAACTTGTTTCAAAATTCAAAAATAAAAAAATTGAAAATTGCATGTTTAGAAGGTCTGGCCCATCTAAACTCATGATGGACTAAGATGGGCCTTGAGTGGGCCGGCTCATTCAAGGCCATGGCACGGTCCATCCTGGCTCGAGGCACGGCCCAGCCTAGCCCACGTAAAATTAGCCCGTAGTGTGGGCTTGGCCGAGGTCATTCTTATACCGGTCGACCCGGCCCGGCCCACAAAATTCGTGAGTTGCGACGGCCCGGCCTACATCTCGCGTGGGCCTAAGGAGAACAGTCGGGCCAGGCTAGGCTAGGCCGGCCCGTTCTTCCATCTCTAAGCGTCGCCTGAGAGGGGTTTAATATATATAGAAATAAAGATAAAAACATGAGCAGAAGGTCCAGTAAGATGTATTTTAAGAAAACTTTATAAACAAGTATATAAATGAATAAGTAAATAGATAATAAAGATATCTAGTTCTAACAAAACAGCTAGAACCTAACATCCTTTTTTTCTAAAATGAAGTATAAACTTTAAATTTTGTATTACAGGCATCAGCAAGTAATTTATACTATGATAAATTACTTACATAACCATAACCACAAGCCTTAACACCACCGTAATGGCCCGGTCCGGGTTTCAGGTTCTGCTTCCTAGGATACTCTCTACATATCCTTTCTAGGCCAATCAGCAGGCTTACCAGTTCGCAAGATATCTTATCTTAAGAAAATATTCATTAAAACTTTTAAAGCAGTTCATTATGATTCCAATAGCTAAAATCAAGCTATTGAGTTAAAACAATTTTCTTTATCAATCATGTCCTTTCTTTAAAATATTTTGTATAGGCCAAAACTCTTAAAAACAAGCTATTAGTGTGCCTTCAATCCGATTCCTCAACTAGCATTGATACAAAACAACGTTTTAGGATTCAATCCTCATTCCTAAAACGAATCAGTCTTAATCATAAATAGTGATTTCCTATTAGTGTGCCTTAATCAAATTTCAAGTTTCATAAATCATTTCATGTTTCAAATTATCATTCCAAGGATTTTGATCTAAAAACATGAATTAAAGATGTTAATCCATCTACTTTAGGTTCCCAAATGAAACTAATTTGGGTTTTCTTTGAAAATCCGGGTAAAAACTAGATTTTTTTACAAATCCGGTTCAAACCACATGTGCACCGGTCAACCGGTGACAGAGAAGTTATTCTCCACCGGTCGGCCAGTGGAGAAGGAATCGGTCGGCCGGTCTGATCAACCGGTGGGGTTCAGTAGTTCGTGGAAAAATAACCAAACTATGAAGAAAGACTCCAAAACCTGCAAATCTGAGTTTAAATCAGAGATATTTCAGAGGAAAACTACTAAATCCAAGTTCCAAATGACAAATCAAGTCCAAAGAATTAAAAATCTCCAGTTTCCATCATGATTTAACCAAAATCCAATTCGAACTGAAAATAGGTTTTTTCAAAGGAAAAATTCAAGATTCACGAGAAGTTTTTCAGAAATCCTACCCCAAATCATTCTCTTGATGTTGAAAACTTCTTGAAGTTCCTCTTTGATTCAAACTTCTTGACAAATAGTGAAAATTTTGAAGAGAAAGAGAGGGAGAGCTACGAAAGAGAGAGAGAGTGGGCTGAGAGAGAGACAAACAGAGATAGAGTTATGGGAGGAAGCAGGACAAGAAGAAAAAAGAAAGAAAAGAAAAGAAAAAGGGAAAAGATAAATATCAAAAAGGTATTTAGAAAAATAGATTAGAAAGTGTGTCCACACTTCTAGGGTAGAAATATAAATATTGAAAATATTTAAATTTACATATAAGAAACATTTAATGAACACAAAATTAATTAATTAAACCAGATTAGGCACACTAATAATCTCAATTATTTTAATTAATCCGGTTTAATTCCTCGAGATGTTACAGTCTGTCTCCATAGTTCTAACTTACGGTTAATGCCCTCCTAATGTTCATCAACTAAAACTATATCGTCTGCAAAAAGCATATACCAGGAAATCTCATCTTGAATTTCTCTTGTCAATTTGTCCATCACGATAGTGAAAAAATAAGGACTAAGAGCGGAATCTTGATGAAGGCCAATCCGAATGGAAATGCTTCAACCTCAAGCGATCCATACAAATCCAAGGAACTCATAAAACCAAGTTGAGGTCTATTTAGCCACATAAATTTGCTTCATTTTTGAAGAATCAAAACTCTTTCTTCACCCATTGACTGATTTCTTCCTTGGAAGCCTATTCTCCGATGAGTCCATTCACCAGCTATTTCTTTGAGAAGCACCACCTCTCTATGATAACTAAAATCAGAGGAATGACCATACAACTAGCTCGGGGATGGATGGCTTGGAACTCAGCACACGGAGGTGGCCAGCAGCAGTGCGGGGTAACAGGTTGGAGAGAGTGAATGGTTCACATAGAATTTTAATGCTTCTACTAAATGTTGGATTTTTTCCCCTTAAAGGTACGTTTTTTACTTATCCTAGTGACATAATCTAACGGTCTCTCTTATAGATCAATGGTTGAAATTTTATGTGTAATCAATAGCTTAGATCGATTTTCCCTTAAAAAAAAAAAAAAAAAAAAAAAAAAAAAAGAAAGAAAGAAAGAAAAGAAAAAGAAAAAGAAAAAAAGGGGCTTAGGTCGATTCTAATTAAAACCTCAATAGTCCAAAATTATTTACGTATTTTTGTCATTTCATTCAAAAAGTAAAAGAGTTAATCATAGGGGTGATCATTTTAATAAATTTGGTCAAGGAGGTGTCACTGTAATATTGACATTAATCAGGCGGTGTTAGTGCAACTTTTCCTGTATAAAATAGATAGTATTGGTTAAGTTGATGCCAATTAGAAGCGGTTTCTGTAACACCATTGACCATTCAAGCTACACATGCAGAGGGGTATAAAGAAGGGAAAAGACATGATATATCATACAAATACATGAAGAGAAAGAAAGTTAAGAAACAAAAATGAAGAGAAGTGTCATATTTCAGCATGGAAATTACAACTAGCTATACCTTACATACGGAGACAAATATTATGCGTAACTTAAAATTTACAACACCAAACACCTATATTTACTAGTTTTACAAGTGTCAAGTAACATATTTCGTAAAAAGAACCAAAAATCATTAGTCCTATACCAAACGTAGCAAAATAGCTGACAGCTAACAGGCGTTTCTCGATAAAATTAAAGCTCAGAAATTTAACCACAGATCGTACTTGGGTTCTCAAATGTCATCTCTTTTGATGGCAAGTATACTGGTCTGTATGTCACAGACATAGACCATAAATAACCATATTCATCACAAAACAGTGCAAGCAGTAAATATGTATATATTCACTCTGTCTGTATGCCAACAGAACACTTCCCTCTTTTAACAAAGGGGGAGAAGAAAGAAAGAAAGAAAGAACAGGCAAAAATGATAAACTGGTTGAATATATCTGGGAAGGTCAAAGTACATAATACTACCCAAAAAAAAAAAAGAAAAAATGGATAGACTGAGGATTTTTTTGTTAATGACAAACACAAGCAAGCTGATTTGACAAGCAGGCTGATTTCACAAGCAGGAAGTATACATCAAGAACAAGCACAAACCATACAATTTGACAAGATTCCTAAAACTTTAAGGACAAACTTTCAGACAGCCATATTGAATGTGAATTGAACCAGGTTAGAATGACTGACCTTTGCAATAGTTTCAGCTGTTTCTTTGAAATCAACACATCTGGAAACATTAGACTTCGCCAGAAATTCATCAATGAGACGAATTCCAATATTATAACCCCTGCAATGCAATGAAAACTTTTGATTATCTAAGCAAAGTCAGATTGACCCAAAGCATGGAAGAAATTAAGAACTGAGCCTCAACGTCCAAAAATACATGGAAAGTAGTAAATTTGATACAGAAGCATGTTAGTGAAGATATTGATAGAAAAGTCACATTTTTATAAATAAAAAAAATCCAAAACGTCCGATTTAAGATATTTGCACAAAAATTAGTGCATATCTTCTATTTTCTTTTCCTGGAACATTAAAAGAATTGACCTAAAAAAGAAGCATAAAACCTGACCGAGGAAATCCATGTTTGGAAAAGAATTGGAAAAGAAGAAATGCACTACCAACCAAATACCTATATATCTAAATCCTTGGTTTTCTCAACAACAAATCATTATATCATGAAAGATACAAAAAGAAAAAAGGATACTTTCTAAAGCATACTTTTAGTGAAAGCCCCTAATTTTTGTTAGCTAGATAAATGGCCATTTTTTAAAAATTCAAAAATCAATAAGTTACATGATTAAAAACTGAAAACTTAGACACACATTGTTAAACTAATGATTAATTGATCAATTATTTACGAAGATTAACTAATAATTTATCAAAAATCAATCAACAAATCTACAAAGTCAATTAAAAAAAAGGCATTTTCTTAATTTAACAAAATTAGTGATATTTAATTAAAATAGACTATAAAAAATCAAATTACACAATAAATCAAAACTACGTTCGTCTTCAGCGAACAAAACACCTAATAATGGCTGCAAAACTTTGACATTACTGTACTTTATAACATCTTAACTAAAAAGACATTTCTTCTTTTTATAATTTCCTTGAAAAAAAAAAAAGAAAGGAATTTGAATTGACGGAAAAGAAATCTTACATTTGATCAAGCTGTTTGTTCACCTCCTCAACCTCCTCCAGATCCGTAAGCAACTGGCGAACGATCGCGCCGTACGTCAACGTGAAAAGCTCGGCATTCTACATTCAATTAACATTTCAGAAACCGATTACACCTAAATTTCTCAAGCGAAGAAAATCAGAAAAACAACAATAGAAATGGAAATTGTAACAATACTTCTGTATTTCGAATCAGTTGCAGAGATCAACAGAATCAGAGTCTCCGGAGAGAATTCACAAGAGAAATTTCAGAAATGAAAATACAAAAAAAAAAAGGTTAAAAAATAAGAACTTGAACTCGGAAGAATTAAGATGTATTTTCCGACAATCTTCTCGCGTGACAAACGAAGATGAAGAGAAGGATTTTGCTTACCACACGCTCAACGCTAGCGAAGATCGCGTCACCGGATCGAGGACCAGCAGGTGCCATTGAAGATCTGAATTCCGATTTCTGAGCTCCTAGAGAGAGAGAGAGAGAGAGAGAGAGAGGGGGAGAGTACTGGTTTTGCGGAGCAAAGCACAGTGAAAGCGAATGGGACAGGAGAAGACTGGAGTTTGCGTGGGCTTGGGCTACTTAACGGGAAACATGGCATTACAACCCTTTTAAAAAAGCCCAAAGCTACTCCACCCATATTAAACCCAGCCCAATTTGCTTAACCGAAGTTCATAGGGCTTTCACAAGAATGCCACAAATCCATGTCATCTAGGTCAATCTAGGTCATCGTTCACTTTACCGATTCGAATTTTCATTTTTAGGTTTTTAAAGTAAAAAGTTCTTATAAAATATCACAGCTAACCTTTTTTGCTACAGTAAAAAGCTCTCAAAAAATGTAACATCTCAGCTCAAATTGAAAACTCAAATACGCGAAGTGAACAAGGCCGCAGTGATTATTAGTGATTTGGGCCATGAGAGAAAAGTATTCCTAGAAAGGGTAATATTGACAAATACTCTTTAAAAATGTATGAGTTAAGATTTTTATTCTTTACTCTTAATTCATAACTTTTTTAGTTAAATAATTACACTAATAAAAGAGCATTTATCAAGAGTAAATAGTAAAAGTCCAGACTCATGTACTCTGAAAGATAAATTTTCTATTTTTTCTCCTAGTAGTTAGAAATTTAGAAAATGGCCTTTTTTTAACTTGGAGGTGAGGGAATTCGAAGTCGTCATCTTATTGTGGAGTCAGATGTAAAATTATCACTAGACTATGCTTGAAACTAGAAAATGACATGTTATGTCATATTATATCATATTTAGGCTCCGTTTACTTCACCGATTCGAGTTTAGAATTTGAGTTTTACTATAGTAAAAAATTCTCAGAAACAGTCACATATCTAACTTTTTTGCTACAGTAAAAAGCTCTCACATAAAATTATATCTCAACTCGAATTATAAACTCAAATCAGCGAAGTGAACGGACCCTTAGAATATCAAGAACACGAATTCTAAACTTCGCTGATTCGAGTTTTTAATTCGAGTTGAGATTTGATTTTATGTGAGAGTTTTTTACTGTAGCAAAAAAGTTAGATGTGATTGTTTGTGAGAGCTTTTTACTGTAGCAAAACTCGAATTCTAAACTCGAATAAGCGAAGTGAACGGAGCCTTAAAATATTGTTCAGTATCCTCTGCAGGAAATCCCTATATCCGTCACGATACTAGTTGGTAAATGCCATGAAAGGGCCACAATCACAATGGAGACTCCTCCATGCATCCATTGCAGCCATGCCCATGGAAGAGATGGACAGTGGACATAATAGGGAGAGAACCCCTTGTGCGTGAAGGAGATCTCAATGAATATTCTTCACCATATGATCGTGGAAAAGAGATTTTCTTTATTGCACTGTAGATATACCAAAAAGATGGCGAAGGGGTGAAGGGTTTGATCGAGGAGCTCCCACACTGATATCTTGCCCATGTAAAGAAATCTTGCACCAGATGACAGAAAAAAATAAAGATAACAGAATAAGCCCTAATTGTCTATGCATTGTATGAGATCTATTCTGTTAAAAAATTAACAGAATTAGATGGTAATCCTTAAATGTAAATGGTTTGAGGGTTAAGGGATTGTTTCATCAAAATCAAAAAATAGGTATCAATGTGTCACATATTAAAAAGTCAAGGGATTGAAGGTGTAAATTGTCCTATAATTAATAAAGTATGTAATAGTTTTTATTGAAAGTTTATTATTAAAAAAAAAATTAGAATCTTACGAGTTTCATCTCTCTTTTTTTTAGGTTGTAAGTTTTCTTTTTATTTATATTCGCTCGAGTTCCTTTATATTTATTTATTTATTCGAGACGACATTAAAGGCATCAATTTTTTTTCTAAGAGTAAGGTCATCATTCATGATAACCGTAATATTTGTTACTGGTTTTTTTCATTGCAAGCTTTATTTATTAAGGTGATATTTATTTCATTGGTTTGTATTATTTGGTACTATTTGAATTGAGAATTTAATTGAGATTAATATTAGAGCGGACCTTAGGTTAGGGTTTGTTTGATTCAACAACTCAAACAGTGGAGATTTTAACATTTTTGTTAGAACTGTAGAATTTGAATTGTGATTCGAACCGGTGTTTAGATTTGCAAATAAGTTAGCGTTTGGTTGGTGAATTCGTGTCATAGTACGGATCATAGTTCGTCACTCGCTACAGTGTTTTTTCTCACAAAAAATACACGTAAATCGAGAATGATTCTGAATCTATCAACCAAACATCCACTAATTATAATTTGAATTGAGAATAAAATCCTTACTGTATTTGGGTAAAGTGTTGAAAACTGTCATTAGAGTTTTGTAACAAATCTTATAAAACCTCATTGTAAATGACATTAAAAAATATGCAATATGGGTGGAAATTTATCATCTTTTCATTATGAACACATTAAAAAAATCATCTCAATGGAATTAAAACAAAAACGTTATGACATATTTAAGATTGAAATTGAAAAGAGAGAAAAAGTAGAATCTGGAACTGTTGAACTATTGACAACAATTCAGATTATTAGAATTTAGAGGGAAGTGAACCCTAAAAATCAAGGTGTGATTCATTGTTAATGGTTTGAATTGTCCTTCAATATTTCTCTCTCAAACACCAATTTAAATTCTAAACTAAGGTTTAAATCCTTACTAACAGTTTGAGTTGTTAAAACAAACAAGATATTAGACTTTTATGCGAAATTTTTAAGAGGATTTTTTCAAAAGAATATATATAATACTACATGGTGAAATGAAAAATTGAATATCACACATTTTATCATTCTTATTCTCTATAATATATATTTATGTCATCACTCCATCGTCCCCTAACTCATTTATGTTTTCTCCTTTAATTGTTTTTCACTTTATTTATTACATCTCTTTTACTAGTGAGATATTTTTCAAAAGCTCATTTGAAATTTAATCAAACTTTCCACTCTTCTTTTTTTCTTAACTAGACTTTATTATGCGCTTCACGCACGTGATTCATTTAAAATGACAGTTATATAAATTGTTTAAAAAGAAGAAAGAAATAAAAAAAGGACATAAAAAATAAAGACAAAAACAGAAAAAAGATTTAAAATAAAAGATTAAAAAAATTAACTTATATGTTGTATTTTAAATCAGATATATTTTGTTTTGTCTAATTTATTTTTTATTTAATTTGGTTTGATCTTAATTTATTTTAGTGTAGTTTTTACTAATTTGATTCTTTATTCCAATTCTTTATAGTATTTTTGTCTAAGCAGACTAAAAAATTTGATGCAAAATAGTGTTAAAATGGATAAAATATTAAGCAAAAGATAGAAAAAAAATATTTTAACTTATTCTGTTATATTTTAAATCAATTTTATTTTTTATTTTTTACCGCGTTAGGTGGGCCTTGTTACTTTATCGCGCCAACCAACGAAGGCATGACACATGACCTAGCTGTCGGTCACTTTCTTTTCCGCGTGAGATTTGCGGCAGCGTGCTCCAAAGAAAAGTATTTAGTGCGCGCTTCACGCATGTGATTCATTAAAAATAGGGCTGGCAAATCGTGTCGACGGGTCGTGTTAGTGTCGGGTTGAAGAAATTTTTTTTTGAAAAACTCCCGACACTAACACGACCCGTGACACGACGGGTTGAGAAAACACTAACACTAACACGATCCGTCCAGACACGGATTGACACTAACACGACCCGTCATAACCCGTGAATTAAGACTCGAAATTCACCCGCATTCCTGACCCGAAATCGACCCGAACCCGTAATTGATATGTCACTTTTTAAAATAATTTGAAGCATTAAAATTACATTAAAAACACTAAAATTACATTAAAAACAACATGAATCAGATATGTCTTCAAAATAATGTCTACTACATACCAAAGTCCAATAAAATAACAAAGTTCAATCGGATAACCAACTCCAACTAAATAATAAAGCTAAAATTATCTTCCAAGTGTTCAAGAGTTAAGAGCAACCGAGTTTGAAGCTTGAGCATTATCATTCAAGCTAAGAGAAACTACATCCTTTGTCATCTCATTCAAATCCTCAAGTAATGTCTTATCATGATCACCTAAGTTAACATCCAACAAGATTTAAAAAAATAATTTTAGAAATAGCTATAATAAAATTAACTAAACTGATTCAAAAAATAAGTGTAAAATACTTTACCTTCATTTCCAAATAACCGCCTCTTTAATACGAGAAGTGCTTCAACAGTTTCACTCTTAAATGAGCTTCAAAATTGATCCAACACACGACCACCATTACTAAATGTCCCTCGATGCAAATCTGTTGATACCGAGATGCTTAAGATGTCACGAGCCATCATGGCAAGAATAGGATAGCGAAATTGATTTGACTTCCAAAATGCAAGAATATCTAAAGGTGCATTCCTATTTACCCTAGGCTCATCCAAGTAAAGCTCTAATTGAGATTTTTGGGGAACATCAGAGAAGTCACCATCAACAAGATCATCAAATTCCTACATAAGATTAAAAAAAATGCTTAGACAATATAAGTACATATATGCAATATTTCAAAGTGAATAAGATTAGGGAATATATGAAAAGTGTGTGTGTGCGTGTGTGGGTGAGGGAGAATTAGGATTTTTTCTCTTATGAGACTAAATTACTAAAAGGTCCACAATTAAATAAATAGTATAAAATTAATAAATTAACTAAACAGGTTAATTTAGTGTCATACGGGTTAACACTAACCCGACCCTTTTTTAGACGGGTCAATTTCGGGTTGACACTGAATTAACCTGGGGTTGATATTTTTGACACTAACCCGTAAAAAATCGAGTCGTGTTCGTGTCGTGTCGTCGTGTCGTAACCCGTATTGTCAACCCTAATTAAAAATAATAGTTATACAAATCATTTTTTTACAAAAACATAAAAAGAAAAAAAGATACATAAAAGAATGAAGATAAGCGCGGAAAAAATTTGAAGTAAAAAGGAGGAAAAAAATTCTCACTTATTTTGTTACTTTTTAAATTAGTTCTAATTTGGTTTACTTAATTTATATTTTATTTAATTTGGTGTCATTTTATTTTATTTTAATTTAATATATTATTGTTTAATTTTATTCTTTATTTAAATAATTTATAGTATTTTTAACTTGAGTTGTATTAGAAATTTAAGTCCGTTTAATTACCGATTCGAGTTTTCAATTCGAGTTAATATGTGACTTTATATGAGAATTTTTATTATAATAAAAAAATTAAATATAATTATTTTTAAAAAATTTTACTGTAATAAAACTCAAATTTTAAACTCGAATTGTTAAAATGAATCGTTCCTTAATACAAAATCGTGCTTAAGACAAAATCAAATCACAAATAAGTTAAAATTTTTAATAAGTAAATATAATAATTAATAATAATTAATAAATAAAACCTGTAACTTTTATCAGCTGTAGGATCAAAAGTATGGACGGATCAGATTGGCGTGTGTACTACTGGCGCCGACAAGGGCGCGTTGCTTGCGCTTGGGCTGCAACTTGTTGCGTCAGGTGGGGCCCGCGACTAACTTCCTCAATTAATGAGCACGCACCACGTGGCCAGCCGATGGCCACTTCCTTTCCCGTTTATTCTAGTGCGGCATCTACACAATTTGGACTTTTTTTTGACGATTTACAACATGACACGCGACGGTCGAAGAGATCCATCGAATCAGGAGTGCCTCTCGCGGATCCCACCGAAGAGGTTGTCAATGAAAAACTGACACGTGACAGGTCTAATAAATCAGTAAATACTGAATCTTTTCCCTTAACAGCAAAAAAAAAAAGGCTTTTGGCGTGAAATTTTTATTGGTATAGATCACTGTACAATATAAATTCTTTTTCGATGTGCTTCTTTAAAATATATTTTTTCTCTGACTTTCAACTCGCATTAAAATAATTTTTTAAATGTGCCTCTTTTTCCGGTCTACTATAAACATTTTTTTTTTTTTTTTCCAAATTGGAATACAATGTACAAAAGCATTCTTTTTTTCTCAAATTACTAATCTCCTTTTTAACTGTTTTTTTGACATAACCTTTTTAACTACTATGATCCCGTTTACTTTACTAATTTGAATTTTATTATAGTAAAAAGTTTTCAAAAACAGTCACATCTAACTTTTTTGCTACAGTAAAAAGTTCTCATATAAAATCACATCTCAACTCGAATCAGTGAAGTGAACGGGCTCACAAATACATATTCTCCAATTTGCCTGCTAAAATAATTTTATTTATTTATATTATACTTCTCTACATATATGTAATATTCAATTAAAATAAGAGGATATTTAGTTTATAGATTCAGAATCATGATTAGAACTATTTTCGTTTTACATGTATTTTTTTATGAGAAAAAATATTATAGTGAGTCACGAACTATAATTCAAATTATGACTCGAATCCTCATTCCCATAAAAGTTTTCATTGGAATGTTTCCCCATGTGAAAGAGCCAAACTTTGTTTCTTCCCCTCCACCTCCATGCATCACCCCCTTGCTTTGTTGTTGTTTTTATATTCGGATCCGTTTGGTATCTAGATTCGCTCTTTAATTCGAATCATGATTCGTGATTCGTTACAGTATTTTCTCTCACAAAAAATACACGTAAATAAAAAATGATTCTAATGTCTGTTGAAAAGAGCTTTAGCATACTCTTTTTATGTGTTATCAAAAGAGATCCCAACAAGAAAATGTCCGTTGAAGTTATAAGGATAAATTTTGAGCCCGTTCAGTTTACTAATTTGAGTTGAAATGTAATTTTATATGAAAACTTTTTATTATAACAAAAAAAATTAAATGTAATTATTTTTAAAAAAATATTACTATTATAAAACTTAAATTTTAAACTCAAATTAATAAAATAAAAGAACCTTTTACTCTTCAACTAGGAGAGCATCATCCAGCCACATTAAATGTGCCAACAGTAAGGATACGAAGGAAGGAGAGCTTTTCTTGTTTTTCTTCTATTAAAATAATTTCTTTCAAAAGCTACTCTATGGTCTATTTATTTATTGTTTTCTATGTGCTTCTTTTTATTACTTTTTCCTTCTCACTTGGCTTTTGTTAAAATAATTTGTCCTACTAAAATAACTTCCCCGACATCGCCCTAACTTAAATATTCTTTCTTGTAGTCATTTCAAATATATATATATATATAGGCAAGGTCTCTGGTCAGGCACTTAAAAAGTGCCTGACCAGAACGGCACTTGTACATTTATGCTGAAGTGTGTATATTTATATGTGTTTCGTGTATATATTTATATGTAAAGTTGTATATAAAAAATGATAATGTATATTAATCCTCAAAACATGTATATTTTGTAGTAATTACGTGAATATATAGCTAAAAAATATGTATAATGGCTGATTTGTTGTATTTCATGGTATTGAATGTTGTTTGGAATTTTTTTTTTTACGTAATGCTGTGGGGAACGGAAATATACATATATTTCTTATTTAAATTAAGTGAACATATAACATAGTAAGATGTATATTGATTGAACTTGGTTTGGAAGTTATTTTTGCTTGAAAACGTGTTTACTCATTTGAAGATTGAATATTGTTGCCGTTCTTACGGGTTGTATATTTGCTGTATGAGACATGTGGATCCGATATAAATAAGTGAATAACTGAGGCAGTAATGTGTACAATGAGTTAGTCGTTGTTGTTCAGTAGAAGTTGTAATGTAGTTTTGTTGTACACTAAAAAAGCATGGTGATGTAACTTTAAATACTGTAAAAGACTAGGCGCCTGAATGTTTGATTTGCGGAAGAAATTAATTTTTTAGAGGTTGTGGCATTACGGATGACATTTTTAATGATTTTCATTTGAATAAGTTCCTTCACTTGTTTGGACATTAACATCAGATCAGATAAGAAAATAAGTAATACAACATCGTAATATGGTAGATAATGTCGAAGTGTTGAGGAAGATAAAAACACAATTTCATTAGGAACGCTATGTAAAGGCAAAACAGATACGTGTTACTAATATAACATTTGCCTCTGAAAAGGGACTCGTCCTACTTTTGGATGTAGTAAGTATGTGATTTGGATTGTTGTCCCAAGGAGAAAGTAAATCCTCGTGTTCGGTATTCATTTGAGGGCGGTAGCAATCGTTGGGAGGAGCTTATATTTTCTAAAGACATTGGTCTTTGGGTGTGTCTTTGTCGCTGCCCCGTGAACAAGTGAGCATGGTTTTGGCCTTGTCTTTCTTTAATGGACATGTTTGTTTGTTGTGGCCATGGCCCTTACACAGGGCACACTTCCTTCTTACTCTTTCCAAACCCATTTCCTCCTGAGCACTCGGACCCACTTGCGGCCTCCTTGCCGTTCCCTTGTTGCGAACAACAATAGGATCTTTTAGTACTTCAAACGGATTGATTTCATCAATAGACTCTTCTTGGCTTGGAAGAGGTGGCTCCGTTTCCATCAAGCTCTTAAATTTTGAACATAAATTTGCAAGTTCGGTTCTTGTTTGTTGGTAGAAATCCTCCACTTTTGTTGCATAGTATGCCACTTGGTTGAAGTCAGAACTGAGAACCTAGTTAGTTCTAATATCTCTCCGGGGACCTCGTTGGTGGTTTGATATGTGGTTTGGAATTGGGCCTTTGCATGAACAGCCCACTGGACATAACAAGGGAATCTGAATTCTTGTTATGTTTAGAAACTTCGAATCGAAAATATGTGTATGCACGGATATCCATCGATCTCGAAAAAGTAAGCAATTGCGTTAGATGACCGCCGAGTCATGGCGTAAACATTGTGCTCCGACTCTCCGTTTGGGAACTTGATGATTGAGAAATTCATATACCCATCGATCTCATCAACTTGCCTAACAAAGTATGCATGTATGAGCTTTATTTCGTGAGAAACCTTTTTGTATAAATTCTTCTCGTGAACAAAGACGCAGTTGATAGTATGGGTTTAAAATATCTCCATGTCGCAATGAAGGAGTACTATGTCGGGTGGAGAAGTCATCCCGCAAATCTTTGTGTCGCAGCTTCTTTATGGCGTGGTCAACCAAAGATACAAAGTCCGTGGAGCGACTTAACTGCCGAGGAATTGTCTCGATTGTTTTATTCATCGACTCGCTGCGTTGAGTGGTTCGCATGCCTGCACAAAAATTTCCACGCAGATACGTCTCGGCCCAACTCTCCCTTTTTTCAAACATGCATGTTGCCCAAAGAGTTGTTCTCCGGTTAAGTATGCCGAATCAAAGAATGCCACCTATCGAGAAACTCTGGTTCGGAGTAGTAACCGTACATAACTTCCTTGAAGTCCCGCTTGAAGTTTATATCCTTGACATTGTTCACTACGTTCTCCATTAGATGCCATCCGCATAGCCTGTGCTTAGATTCCGAAAGACTTTTGCTATGGCATTCTTCATGGCATTGTCACCGTCGAGAATTGATAACATTTGGCTTCCTATTATTCATTCCTTGAAGAAACATCTCAGAGAACCCGCACAAACGTATCTCTTTGTTTCGTCGACCAGAGAGCAATGCCAAACACTTGTTGTCCTCCGGTGGTTGTTTACCCCAACTAGCGTAAGCAAAGGCTTGTGGTATTTGTTAGTCCCAGAGGTTGTGTCGAAGGCCAAGACATCGCCAAAAACTGCGTAATCTCTCCTCGAAACCCCGTCCGACCACAGTATGTTGCACAGTCGGTTTTCTTCATCGGCATTGTAGACGCAGTAAAAGTCCCCGCCGTGGTTCCTCGCCAAGCATCTAATGTAACCAAGCATGCCATCTGAGTCGGTGATGTTTTGATCTTGGTCCTTTGCGTTGCGCACTCGAGTTAGCTTGTTATGGATGTCCTTCTCAAGGAAAGGGAGCTTGTCGTGTCCCCCCGATTCTAATGCGATAAAGTCAATTATTTGAACATTTTTCATGCCTGCCCGTTTCATTGACTCACACCTTGCGACAACGTCATCGGTGACATTGCGATTTGATCTCGAGAAACCCGATTTCTTGTGGTGACGCGCATTCGTGGTTGTGGTGAGGGTTGAAATGTCTACATACCCACTTATGTGTAGTTTTGCTTCAGACACCCGAATACTACCCCTGCACCCACAACGTGTTTCGAGACACGGCCTCTGGTGTGGTGTTCTAGTTCCAACCACTTCCGCCTCCTAAAACCTTGTCTCGAAAGCGGCACCACCTTCTACCCCAACGCTCACCGTCCTCTCCGCCTTTCTCGTACTATCCTTCCTGTGAGAAGCCTATATGTTTTGAGTATAACTTGTAGAAGTTATCCCGAGTTCTTCCGTTTCAAGTTCTTTCCGGTAAGTCTTCCGGTAGCAAATCCTAAGCCGTTTTCGCCAAGTCTAAAGTGGTATGCAATCACCCACCCATAATGTACCGTCGGTCTACTTCGTGTTTGGACTACTGTAGAGCTTTATTCTGCAAACTAAGGAGATGAGGATTGTATTAAGTGCTTGCATTACAGAATTGTGAAAAAATCAACATGATCATGCATAGACTCGTATTGCTACTATTAAATGGAAACGTGTTAATTGTTGAAGGAAGTGTTTAATTTGGGTTAATGTATAGTGTTGCCATGACAGAAGAATAAGGTTGTTGACACCGATTTTTGTGCAGTGTAGCCCTTACTGAGTAAAAAAAGTTTCAACGAGTTTTTGTGCAGAGAACGTTTTGTTAACTTTACAATGGACATAAAAATAGGAAATATAGACAATGAGCAAAGTGTACACCGTAAAAATAACACTACGACTCGACCGCCTAGCAAAACGATTACAACATCCTTTGGCGATCAAGTAATGCTCTAACGTTTAGCTCAACGCATGTTTCTCCAAAGCTTGTTGTTATTTCTTTAGTTCTTGGTGAACGATGTAAATGGTGTTTTTTAGGTTGTCCCACGGTTAAATGCAACAATTGGTTTGGTACAACCAATTGCGTTGATCTCATTTATGACCAAACCCAGAAAAGTTGCAACCCGTGTGTGGTGTCGTTTTGTCATGTGCACTACACCTACATGTGGGTTTGAGCATTAAATTGCACGTGCTCTATGCGGCACATGGGCCGAGTATTGTAAAGTGTTCCCAGTTGTACCCCATATAGAACAGGAGGCCATGGACTTCTTTCGGGGAATTTAAAGTTTAAGCAAGTACGAGCCAACTTTCTCGTACCATGAAATGTTATGCTTAACATATTATACATTACAAGGTGAGGGAGATTTTCATAATATATGTGTCCAACTGCGGCGAAACACAATCCTTACGGTTAACACGTATGCTATAATATTGACTTCTCATTGCATTACACAAAAAACCAAATATGGCATGTCAATATAGTACGTCATACGCTTTAACATGCATGCACTACTAATACCCAAAAGTACATGTGCATCACTCGCATGAATATAACAATGATAGACAACATTTCCATGATTTGCGCTACATATAATAGTCAGAAAGTAATGAACATAAGCCATCTGGTTCGTATCTAATCTAGGGGAATACACTCAACACAGACTGGCTCACGTTTGGCTTCCTTCTCGTTATCTTCGGTTGAATTCCCAATGTCTTTCACTAGGCTGAGCATGCGATCTTTGAGATTCTGAATATCATCTAGCAGGATCTCGAGTTGGTAGCATTTGGTACGGGAATGTGCTGCCCTCCTAGCAATGGACCTTCGCAGGCGACGCTCAGAATCGTTAAGATTCTCAAGATACTTGCATCGTTTGCATGCCTCCATGACAACACGGCCTTGACGGCGACGACTTGTTTTAATTGATAGACATGACTGCCTGTCTGATTTTGGGGACTCCTTCGGGGTTGGGTTGTCAAAGACCGGCGTTGTCATTTCCGTGAGGATGGTGGTTCGATTTTGATCACGACGTTGCTCGCCGGGAACAAATTGACTGGCTTCATCATGCTCCGTTAGGCTCTGAATGTGTTTGTGTTTCGATCCGGCTAATTTGGCCACCTCTATATATAATGTGTTGTGGAGCTTCGGGAACGTGGTGTAGGCGCGCCAATTTTGCAATATGGTTTTCCCGCCTAATATGGTCTTCATTCACACCAGTCCATGATCTACATTCCGGCATGAATTCCGCAAATATATATATTAAAAAGCTGTCTAATTAATCATTTCATCTACAAGGTGAAATGAAATGAAATCTTCCTTCTTGAATAGATTGTGTTAGGTTACCTACTGTCCTGAACAGAACATTATAACATAAGATAACTAGTAGCGTGTTGTACCATTTTAAAATAATTGTATTGTTCACCAATATTATATAATTTGCAGTGTTGTAAATCGTACTAATCGTGCTCTATATTTCAGCTGAGCCTCTGCATATGTACATTGAAAAGGTTAGTACGGAAGCATTCCATTGAATGAATGACTACGGAAGCATTCCATATACATTCAAACGCACATGAGAAATTGCTGTCTCATGTGCACAGTTACGCCGTCAAAAAAACAACACAATTGTGCAATACGAATGATGACGTCGTCCCCCATTTGATATTCAAACATCCAATATTGTGTATTCCGCTCAACTTTCCAGTCCGAGGCCATGCTTCTATGGTATGTAGCTGTGTCATGTTGTACGCAAAATACTATTTGAAGTGACTTTTATTTATCCCATTTACAGTTTCTTGTGCGTTGAAACACAACACAGTTGGATAAAGTGTTTTTCATCTTTACCCAATGCCGTGTAAGGGAAGTGGTTTTACGTTTTCCATTTACAATTGGTTGCCCTGTCTTCATAGAATGATTCAACATGCTTTACTATAAGTTTTTCATTTCTGGATTCAAAAACCAACGCCGGTTAATCAAAACGCCGTCGTTTAATGTTAAAATCAGTTTTTCATTTCTGGATTCAAAAACCAACGTCGGTTTTTAAGAACGCCGTCGTTTAATGTTAAAATCAGTTTTTCACTTCTGGATTCAAAAACCAACGTCGGTTTTTAAAAACGCCGTCGTTTAATGTTAAAATCAGTTTTCCACTTCTGGATTCAAAAACCAACGCCGGTGATAAGTGCACAAATTTGCACTTTTAATGTTCATAATTGTCAAAATTATTTTATCAAATTTGTGATATTAAATTTCAAATATTCCTAAATTTAGAGGATTTAATTTTAATTGAATTTATTTTATTTTTTCAGGTTTTTGAAGAAAACAATTGGATTTGGGCTAGTTTACCAAGAAAACCCAAAAGTTGAGCCCAAGAAAAAGCCCAATTCGCCCAAAGCCCATCACCCATCGGGTCAAGCCAAGCCGCAAGCCGAGCCAAGCCAAGAAGCCGCGAGCCGAGCCAAGCCGACACGTGTCAACCATCACAAGACCGCAGTCCGGGGGACCAATTTGTCCCGGAGACGCGCTGCTGGCGCTGCACCGTCCACTCCCCGGCGAGTTTCCTCCACGTCACCACACCGCATTTTCTCTTTCTTCCGCGTGGGTCCCGCGGTTTGGGCCCCTCCATCCCGTTATCGCAGCGTCCAAGTGGGTCCGCATGTTCCCCTGCAGACAGCGTTCTGCGCCGCCCCCTCCTCGGCGGAGTCTTCTCCGCCACGTCACCGGAATTTCTCACTCCTCCGGCGTGGGTCCCGTTCGACGCATGTCCAGGCTTGCCACGTGTCCACTTCTTCCGACCTTCAGCACGTGTCCCCATACCTCCCCGCCAATCGGATCGGTCGCCCGTGTCCCACTTGCGGCATGTCCTCCCGCGCCAATCCGCTTTAGCCACGTGTCCCACCTCTGCAGCATTTCTCTCCCAGCGTCCGGTTCTCTTCCACGTGGTCGGTTTGCGTACCACTTTCTCTCCCGCCGTCGGGGCCGACCACGTGTCCCACTCTTGGAAGCGTGATGTTTTCTCCCCGATTAAGCATCCGGTTTAACACATTCAAAACTCTATAAATAGGATCATTACCAAAGTGATGAGTGAGAGTGAGAGTTAGATTTTTTAGAGTCTAAATTCTCACATATTTAGGTGAGGCTAGAGATGATCCTATATGTGTAGTGAGCTTATTTGGATTTTTGATTCTCCAATGGTTTGTAAGTTTTATACATTTGAGTAAATAATTTTCTTTTATCATATTTATTCTTCTTATCAATATATTTTATTGTCAACTCTCATATAAATCTAGTCATGCTCTTTTTATGTGATTGTTGCGTTATATTATATATTGATCGTTATTATTTTATGAGTAGTCTTTTCTTTGCATTATTGCCAACGGTATATTGTCGCTCTTAGATTTAGTAATCTTTTACTGCATTATTGCCAACGGTATATTGTCGCTCTTGGATTTCTCATAAGATAATTTTTCCTAATTTTAAACGTTAGAATTTTATTTACTCGAATACATTTTTAATTCATATGTTCTTCAAATATTTATCTTCCGATTGATTGTTTGGGATGTGAAACTTTCAATTGAGTCAATTCATGAATCAAAATCCAAATAGGTGAACGAAGCATATGGAGGATTCTCAAAGCCTTACCACTTTTTATTATTGAATTTTCTTTATTTTAAATTGTTCAAAAAAATATCAAAAACACTCATTCATTTTTCTTTGTTTGATTGCCTACTTTCCTAACGCTTTTTATTTGCTAATCATTTCTTGTTCAATTTAACACTTCCTCGTGGGATCGACCGTTCAAATTGTACTACAATTGACCGCTTATTTTTGTACACGTTTGGGCGTAATCAAATTTTGGCGCCGTTGCCGGGGAGGTGCATCAACAAGATTGTTCAGTAGATAATTAGCCAAAGAGGTATGTACTATCCATCTTTTATTTATTTATTTATTTTTGCTTGGCACGTTTTTTAAAATAAAAAAAAAAAAAAAAAAAAAAAAAAAAAAAAAAAAAAAAAAATTGATTTTTTTTTTGTTTGTATATATATATATATAAAAAAAAAAAAAAAAAAAATTTGCTGGAGGTGTTCCAAAAAAAAAAAAAAAAAAACTTTTTTTTGCTGTATTCTCTTTCTTACTTTTTGTTCTCCACTTTCTCACGTTTTCCAGTAACGCACGTTCTTCAATATATATTTGTTTTTAAAAAAAAAAAAAAAAAAAAAAAAAAAATTTTGTTGCTGGGGAGGCGTTCCGAAAAAAAAAAAAAAAAAAAAAAAAAACAAAACAAAACAAAACTTTTGTTGCTGTGAGCATTCCGAAAAAAAAAAGAAAAAAAAAGAAAAAAAAAAAAAAAACGTGTACTACTTTTTTTTTTCACGTGTAAAACTTTTGTTTACTTATTTTGTTTTTCTTTCTTCACGTTCTCACGTTCTTAATTTTTTTTTTCTTTCCCTTTTTAGTTTTAAAATTAATTGTGATTTAATTTTGTAATCTTTTATTTTTGGTAATTAGGACTTTATTTTGTTTCCTCATTTGTATATTTTAATTGTTGCCTCATTTAATTTTTTTCGTTAACTCTTAGGATTGTAATTAATTGACTAATTTAGATTCCTAATCTAGGATTTTCATAATTTGGTAGAATTAGGTTTTTGACTTTAGGAATAGTTTCCATTAATTAGATTACATTTCATAATTTACTCAATAAAATTTAAATAATTAATTTTGAGAATAATTGTGTGGTTACGTGGAAAGTATAATCTGAGGGAGTTCTGTCTAGAAAAGTTGGTACTTAAGCGGGCCTCGCCCCACCAATCTTTCCTGGGAACGTTGTTCCGCCTAGGAGACTATTCATTGAGCCAAGAGCTATAGTCTTTCCCCGGGAGCACTCTTGGAGGTTACAATTTACGTTACTATATAATTATTTTCTTTTTGATAAAAAAAAAAAAAAAAAAAAAAAAAAAAAAAAAAGATCAAACGTTATAGGGTGAATGAATCGTTATAGAGACGAATTAGGAGATTCGTAAAAAAATCGAAAAAACCTAGTGAAGTTTCTTCCCACACGCCTAGTCCTCCCTCGACCCCGTGCTCGTTAGCGGGTTGCAAATCTTTTCGCAATGGCTCAAAACGAGGAAGTCCAGCAGAAGACGTTAAACGATTATCTCCACCCCACGCCGTCACGGCCACACCATCCTGCATAATGTTTCCCCAAATATGCGAATTTGGATTTCAAGCCGGGCATGATCCAACTCCCCGCCGACCTTTCACGGGTTAGAGAGCGAGAATCCATACGTTCATATTAGGGAATTTGAAGAAGTAGTGGCCACTTTTCACAACCGAAATGAAGTCGTGGACTCAATAGCGATTGAAATTCTTTCCTTTCTCTTTGAAGGACAAGGCTAAAAGTCGGTTGTATTCTCTGCGACCTAGGTCTATTGGAAGTCGGGAAGAAATGACGACATCATTTTTCAACAAGTATTTCCCTCACCATAAGACCAATGGTGCAGGCGTACGATCTCGACCTTTACCCAAAAGGACAATGAAACTCTGTATCAAGTTTGGGAACGGTTCAAGGATCTGTTAAATCAATGTCCTCACCATGGTTACGAGAGTTGGCGCCTCGCCAGTTATTTCTACGAAGGACTCACGATTCGCGAGCGCCAATTTGTGGAGATGATGTGCAATGGTGAATTTCTCCAAAAGGATCCCGAGGAGGCTTTTGAGTATCTCAACGAGTTAGCCGAAAAAGCCCACACTTGGACCGGACCTAGTGCTACCGACAAAGACCAATAGGTCCCGACCGGTTGAATCTATCAATTAAGGGAGGAGGACAACCTCAAAGCCCAAGTCGAATCTTTGACAAGGCAAATCGAGGCCCTCAAAGGCAAAGAAGGTAGAGGAATCCACACGGTCGCAAGGGCGTAAAACACATGAGCCATGCTTTGTCTGTGGTATGGTGGAACATCTAGCCAAGGATTGCCCCCTTATGGTGAAATGAGAGGAGTTTATGAGGAGCAATGCAATGCCTTAGGGGCATACAACAAACCCTTCTCTAACACATACAATCCCGGGCCGGAGGAACCATCCAAACTTGATTGGAGAGATTCTAACCAAAGCGTAAACCATCGGGGAGGACAATGGAGAACCGAGCAACAAACCGCAACCACCTAAAGCGTATTCTGCACCTCAATACAATTCACATCGCCCAAGGAGTTCTCTTGAGAACACCTTGCAATCTTTCATGGAGGCGCAGAGTAAGATAAATCAAAAGTTTGAGTCAATTTTCACGCAAATGGTGGAGGAAAAATAAAGAAATGAAGAGCCAAATCACGGTCGACCGGAGCTTTGGCTGTTCAAGAACGCTGGCATTCCCTTCACAAGCTCACCAAACCCAAAGGGTCAACATATGGCGCAAAACTCATGTCTTGATAATCAAAATGTTAAGGAGGTGAATGCCATCGGTTTTCCCGACAAAGATGAGCCGACAAATGTTCCGGTAAAGGTGCCTTTTTCCCCAAGCTCTGAGTCCAACTGAAAAATCTTTGAACACCACGTGATGATGACGAGTGCCACCAAACATTTCTAATTGACACACTGTCTCGGAGGAGGTTCAATTGTGTAGCAATTCCGATGATCTTGACGATTTCCTCCGAATTTACGAATCTGAAAGTTCCGGTCCTTGTGAGTTGGCCAACAATGTCACCATTTTCAAAGACTCATAAGGCAGAGGAACTAAGTTTTGGCAACCACGTTTTGAAGAGCTACCTAGAGAAAAAAAAAGCCAAAACCATCCACCGAAGAGACCCCAAACCTCAAGTTGGCTCAACCGCACGAGAATCAAACATGTCTTCCTGAGGTGGTGATACCTTTCTGTCATCATTTCGCCTAAACTTGATGCATTTCCGAGTTAGTTGACATGTCAAAGCACAAATCGGCATTAGGTTGGACGATTGCGACATTAAGGGTATTAGCCCCTTAATTTACTCCCATCACATCAATCTGGAAGACGGGGTTAATCCACGAAGGATCCCCAAAGAAGACCGAACCCGACGATGAAAGAGGTCGTGAAGAATGAAGTCTTAAAGCCGGATGCGGAATCATCTATCCAATCGATAGTAAGTGGGTCACCCAACTCGGGTAGTGCCTAAGAAATCCGGGGTGACAAAGGGTGGAAAATGAAAAAGGGGCTCTTGTTCCCACAAGAACTGTGACGGGTTGGCGAATGTGCATTGACTATCGAAAGCTGAACCCGCCACCCGTAAAAGTAAAAATAAAAGCGGCTCATGACAAGCAGATCCTGAGAAAGCATTTCGAGCCAAATCAGCGGGTGCATCTGTATGACTCCCGTTTGCATCTCCACCCAGGTAAGTTAAGGTCGCGGTGGACTGGTCCATTTGTGGTTAAACAAGTTTTTCCCAACGGTGCTGTCGAGGTCGAAGACCTAAGCGATGGGAGAGTATTCAGAGTCAATGGCCAGAGACTGAAGCATTACATTGAGCGTGTGAGCCAAGCTGAAGAGATCATTCTCGAGGCTCCGATGTACCAAAGTTGACAAGTTTGCTTCAAACCCTATTGTACCATATTTTTGTTTCTTTGTGTCGTCTAGTGTGTTTTGTGTGCTTTTAATTCTAGTTTGATTTTGTGTGCTTTCATGTATGTTTGTGTTTTGGAGAATCAGTTTAGGAAGCTCGGCTCAGTTCCAATGATCATCATCCAGGTGTTCTCTTTCCCTGTCTCCTTCGTATTGCATATCATTTTTTAGACATTGAGGACACTTGTCGATTTTGGTTGGGGGTGGTGAGCATATTCATGCGTGAGATTAATTTTTGTCTTGTTGTTATTTTGGGTCAAAAATTTTTTTAAGAGATTAACGAGTATGATTTCAAAATTTTTGGTTTGAGTCGGTTTTTTGCTATCTTAATTACCAAGAAATGATTTCCGAGTTATTTTTGAGCACATGCTAGACCTTGTGGTAAGATGGTTGTTGACACATTTAGTTGAGAAAAATTCCCAAGTTTAAGGTTTCCATTTTTGGTGAGTTGTGAGAGTTGAGAAAACAAATTTTTGAACTTTCATTGACCTTTTGAGTTGGTTGAGTCATTAACGGAGCACATTTACTCGACTTGTGACATTTACTTAAGGGATGATTTCGGTTAGGAATACTTCTTAGAAATTGAGCCAAGTGTTGTAGATAGTTATCATTTTTCTTTAAAAAAAAAAAAAAAAAAAAAAAAAAAAAAAAAGAGCATCATTTTTATCATCAATGTTTATGTAGTTTGGTTGCACTAACGTCTTGTCTTTAGCAAATGACCAATCAAAAGAACGCCTTACTACATCGCCTTCATCAAATGTATGTTGTCTCTTGCCTCGAAAAAAAAAAAAAAAAAAAAAGAGAAATCTGTATATTTGTCTATATTTTTTCGGCTTTTTTGTTTGTTTATGAGATCTTCCTCTTGGCCGAATGAAATCCCGAAAGTTTGTTTACAGTTTGAGTGATGAATTGTTCCAGATATTTGATTTGCCTATCATTTGATCAATGTTTGTTTTATGGCTTGTCCTTAAAATGCATTTTCTCACTTGAGCGCTAATTATGACATTTCCAACTCCATGAGCGTAATCCCTTTGCATCAAAATATTTCCGTCCCCCGTGAGATAAATGGAGTTGAGACTTTACCTTGGTGAGTTTTTCGATGCTATTTGTGTTAAGGAATGTGGTAAGAAGGATACGGTTTGGTGCACACACACACACCGACTGGAGTTATGGACCAAGTAGTTTTGATAGCATTTTTCTGATGACTTACTAATGTTTTGTTTGATTGCTTAGGTGATTTTGCAGGTTTTGATTTGAATTTTCAGCTTGACATGATTTTTCTTTCGCTTGAATTGCTAGAGACTAGCAATAAGCTGGTTGGGGGTTGTGATAAGTGCACAAATTTGCACTTTTAATGTTCATAATTGTCAAAATTATTTTATCAAATTTGTGATATTAAATTTCAAATATTCCTAAATTTAGAGGATTTAATTTTAATTGAATTTATTTTATTTTTCAGGTTTTTGAAGAAAACAATTGGATTTGGGCTAGTTTACCAAGAAAAACCCAAAAGTTGAGCCCAAGAAAAGCCCAATTCGCCCAAAGCCCATCACCCATCGTGAAGCCATGCCGACAAGCCGCAAGCCGAGCCAAGAAGCCGCGAGCCGAGCCAAGCCGACACGTGTCAACCATCAAGACCGCAGATCCGGTGGGACCCAATTTGTCCCCGAGACGCGCCTGGCGCGCACCGCCCACTCCCCGGCGAAGTTTCCTCCACGCCACCCGCATTTCTCTTTCTTCGCGTGGGTCCCGCGTTTGCCCTCCATCCACGCTCCGCCACGCCCAAGTGGGTCCGCATGTTCCTCACAGCGCTGCTGCGCGACCGCCTCCTCCGCGCGAGTCTTCTCCACGCGCGCGTCACCCGGAATTTCTCACTCCTCCGCGTGGGTCCCGTTTACAGAAGCGCGCCAATCAGAGCTTGCCACGTGTCCACTTCTTCAGCCTTCTGTAGCACGTCGTCCCATGCACTGAATCCCGCCAATCAGAGGTCGCCACGTGTCCCACTTCTGCAGCATGTCCTCCCGCGCGCCAATCCGCTTTCGCCACGTGTCCCACCTCTGCAGCATTTCTCTCCCGCGCGCGTCAGTTCTCTTCCACGTGGTCCAGCTGTGTACCACTTTCTCTCCCGCGCGCAAATCAGGAGCCGACACGTGTCCCACTCTTCAGAAACGTGATGTTTTTCTCCCCCGATTAGGCATCCGGTTTAACACATTCAAAACTCTATAAATAGGATCATTACCAAAGTGATGAGTGAGAGTGAGAGTTAGATTTTTTAGAGTCTAAATTCTCACATATTTAGGTGAGGCTAGAGATGATCCTATATGTGTAGTGAGCTTATTTGGATTTTTGATTCTCCAATGGTTTGTAAGTTTTATACATTTGAGTAAATAATTTTCTTTTATCATATTTATTCTTCTTATCAATATATTTTATTGTCAACTCTCATATAAATCTAGTCATGCTCTTTTTATGTGATTGTTGCGTTATATTATATATTGATCGTTATTATTTTATGAGTAGTCTTTTTTGCATTATTATGCCAACGGTATATTGTCGCTCTTAGATTTAGTAATCTTTTCTTTGCATTATTGCCAACGGTATATTGTCGCTCTTGGATTTCTCATAAGATAATTTTTCCTAATTTTAAACGTTAGAATTTTATTTACTCGAATACATTTTTAATTCATATGTTCTTCAAATATTTATCTTCCGATTGATTGTTTGGGATGTGAAACTTTCAATTGAGTCAATTCATGAATCAAAATCCAAATAGGTGAACGAAGCATATGGAGGATTCTCAAAGCCTTACCACTTTTTATTATTGAATTTTCTTTATTTTAAATTGTTCAAAAAAATATCAAAAACACTCATTCATTTTTCTTTGTTTGATTGCCTACTTTCCTAACGCTTTTTATTTGCTAATCATTTCTTGTTCAATTTAACACTTCCTCGTGGGATCGACCGTTCAAATTGTACTACAATTGACCGCTTGTTTTTGTACACGTTTGGGCGTAATCAGCCGGTTAATCAAAACGCCGTCGTTTAATGTTAAAATCAGTTTTTCATTTCTGGATTCAAAAACCAACGTCGGTTTTTAAAAACGCCGTCGTTTAATGTTAAAATCAGTTTTTCACTTCTGGATTCAAAAACCAACGTCGGTTTTTAAAAACGCCGTCGTTTAATGTTAAAATCAGTTTTCCACTTCTGGATTCAAAAACCAACGCCGGTTAATCAAAACGCCGTCGTTTAATGTTAAAATCGCTTTTCATTTACGATTCAAAACCAACGCCGGTTTTAAAAACACCGCCGTTTAATGTTAAAACCGCCACTTTCATATTCAAAAACCAACGCCGGTTTTAAAAACGCCCGCCGTTTAATGTTAAAATCGATTTTCCATACGATTCAAAACCAACGCCGGTTAATCAAAACGCCGCCGCTTTAATGTTAAAACCGTTTTTCATTTACGATTCAAAACCAACGCCGGTTTTAAAAACGCCGTCGTTTAATGTTAAAACGGTTTTCACTGATTCAAAACCAACGCCGGTTAATCAAAACGCCGCCGTTTAATGTTAAAATCGCTTTTTCATTTCGATTCAAAACCAACGCTCGGTTTTAAAAACGCCGCCGTTTAATGTTAAAATCGCTTTTTATTTCGATTCAAAACCAACGCCGGTTTTAAAAACGCCGTCGTTTAATGTTAAAATCAGTTTTTCACTTCTGGATTCAAAAACCAACGCCGGTTAATCAAAACGCCGTCGTTTAATGTTAAAATCAGTTTTTCACTTCTGGATTCAAAAACCAACGCCGGTTAATCAAAACGCCGTCGTTTAATGTTAAAATCAGTTTTTCATTTCTGGATTCAAAAACCAACGTCGGTTTTTAAAAACGCCGTCGTTTAATGTTAAAATCAGTTTTTTATTTCTGGATTCAAAAACCAACGTCGGTTTTTAAAAACGCCGTCGTTTAATGTTAAAATCAGTTTTTCATTTCTGGATTCAAAAACCAACGTCGGTTTTAAAAACACCGCCGTTTAATGTTAAAATCGGCCACTTCATTCTGGATTCAAAACCAACGCCGGTTTTAAAAACGCCCAATCGTTTAATGTTAAGATCGGCCACTGATTCAAAAACCAACGCCGGTTAATCAAAACGCCCGCCGTTTAATGCGACATATTCAATATTATAATAATTCTAATAATAATAATAATAATTAGTATTATTATTATTACTACTATTATAATTATAATTATTATTACTATAATTAAAATTATTAATATTATAGTAATGATAATAATAATAATAATTATTATTATTATTAGAATTATTATAATAATAATAGTTAGAATTATAATAATAATAATAATAATAATTATTATTATTACTATTATAATACGAATAATTGTTATTATTATTATTATTACTATTATAGTAATAATAATTATTATAATATTATTATTATTATTATTATTATTATTATTATAATAATTATTGTTAATATTAATCATTATTATTATAATAATCACAAATAATAATTATTATTCTTATTAATATTAATTATATTATTAATAATTATTATTAATATTACAATTATAATAATTAATATTATTATTATAATACTTAATAATTATTATTAATATTATTATTATAATAATCATAAATAATAATAATTATTAAGATTATTATTACAATAATTATTATTATTAATATAATAATAATAATAATAATAATTATTACTATTATTATTATATTAATAATTATTAATATTAATGTTATAATTATAATAAGTAATATTATAATAATAATTAATAATTATTATTAATATTATTATTAATATTATAATATCAATAATTATTATTATTATAATAATAATAATTAATATTATTATTATTATGTGATTCCCATGGGCTTTTGAGATTCCTGGGAATTTAAATAACACCCTATTGGGTGGGATTAGGATTACCCCAAAATGGGGTAATGTGAAACCCATGGGTTTAACTTTCCCGGGTTTTAAAAAAGTCTAATAATTGTACCAAACGTGGGAATCTGAAAGATTCCCATTCCCACCCTTATGATTACCCCATACCAAACGCACCCTAAGAGTTTAAGAAGAAGAAATAAAAACGTTATGTAATTTTTTACCCAATTTCCGTTAGTCCAAATTAAATATACAGCTACAATTTCAGCCTCCACGAGGCTCATCACAAGACCTCTCCCGGTACCGCAATATAGCGGTGAGTTCCAAGGACGTAGAGATGCCAGAACGTGCCGGCACGGTATGGCCCGTCCCATTCTCTTTAGTTTTAATTCTCAATCAAGTATTATTCGAGTATTTAATTATAGAATTCCGTAAATCTAAAATTCCCATTTTGCCCTTTGTGTCTGGTAGAACTACAAGGACGACGGGGGGACTAATGGACCTATAATTATGAGCTCCAATAAAATTATTAATTAATTAATCACTTTAATTAATTATTTAATTCTATTAATTCCAATAGTTACTCCACTATAAACTTGGAATTGCACTCTCGGAATTATAGACATTAATTATTTCTAAACTGTGAAGTGTCCATTTGATATAGGCATTGCATATAGATCGATCCTTGAGTACCATTGATTATCTTATGGATAGTGATTCACAAAACAGATTCATGAACCAGAGCGCTCTTACTAATCCAAGTACCGAATCAACACTCAAGAGAATTATTTATTTGCTTCTTTCTCAAGAAGGAATGGATTCCATCTCGTATAATAACATTCCCAGCTACCTACTTCATTATGTCTCCAAAATACAATGAATATGATTCAGGGTTTCGGAATCCGTACCGAGTAAAGCAAAAGACATGAATCCATAAAGTGGAGTTTGTTAAGAACTGAGGATAAAGATCATTCTATATATGACCATCAGTAGACTCACATAAAATGATGAATAAACTATTTTATTAAATAAATAATAAATATCCTTTTACATCTCATGCTTTCAGGACACTATTCCCAATATGTTTCTGAAGGCAAAAACCAACGTCGTTTAATGTCATATTCAGTATTAGGTTTGTGAAGGCAAAAACCAACGTCTGTTTTTATGAAACGCCGTCGTTTAATGTCTCATTCAGTTTTACGTTTTTGAAGGCAAAAACCAACGTCGGTTAATGGAAGGCAAAAACCAACGTCGGTTTTTATAAAACGCCGTCGTTTAATAATTGACATAAACCGACGTTGGTTTATGTAAAACGACGTCGTTTACATTATTTCTTAATTTAGAGTACGTCAAAGCTATCCGACATTATTCATAAACGCTCAACACACTGGGTGCGTTTGGAATTTATTCCAAAACGGTTTGAACGATAATTATCAGTACTACACGTTGCATACGGTAGTATGAGACTACTTATAAAAAACAGAACCAGTTGTGAAGAGTAAACACGATTCAAAAATCTCCGATAGTAATGTAGAGTGCCTAGTTGCAGCTTCCTCGGGCGTAGCACAAACCTTTTGCCTTATTTGGAGGAAATCACCTTGCGTCCTTCACACTCAATATGTATATGCACGTACGCAAATCTTATTAAAATGACATTTATTAATGCTTTTGACTATTGCACCAAACATCTGACATGTCGTATTAAATGGTTCACGGTTGGCATTTATATAATGTGAACTTCCCAAAGCAACAACACGCATCACAGAATAAAGAGGAGGAAAAAAATTTAAAACAAAGAGAAAACCCAAATAATCGAGGGTCAAGCATAAATCACCATATGAGTTCCTCCGCAATCGTCCACCTTCGACGATGTGATGAACGGCGGGGTTCGCTGTTGACATTTTTGAGTGGCCCATTGAGCAGCCTTCCAACCGAGCCCTTAAAATACATGAACCACTTGCTCCAACTTCTCAACAATGCAATGAAGGCCGAGAACTCACCGCCTCATCACGGAATAACTTCTCCGAGAACGCCGACCAAATGTAAGCATGCGGATTTGACTTCGAGGTAGAGACTCGCATAAGATATAAACGCACAAGCAGCCCATATATAGTTGCCGCCGATTGAAGCCGACGCAACGCATTTGACAAGTTTAACCAAACCATTGATTTCCGAGGAACGAAAAGCTTGACGAGGTATTCAGAGCACGTCGACTTTCGAATGTCGCTGTCGATGCCAAACGTTGGACATACGCCAAATGCCGCTGGTGAATATGAGATAGATGGATAACCGTAGGTGATATAGTCATATATTATGTCAATTTTGTTAGCACGTCGTCTACATGAAGTTCCTATTAAGGTGTGGTTAACTTGGGCTGCACAGCAATGCGTGTGGCAGTGTCCGTTTTAACTGCCTATATATGTGTAATGTATATGAGCTTCTGGTTTTTTGTTAACGTGCTTGTGAAATATGTTGCCTTTTATGTTATACATTCAAATCATTCTAATCATAAAGTCATAAAGTGTCGCCCACCTTAGGGTCTTTCTTTGTTATTTCTGATATTAAGTGCCCAGTTAAATGAATTGCAAATTGTTTGGACATACGGCATCCATTATGTGGAGAATTTCAATCCATTTGTTGTCTCACGTTGGTTTATGGTCTAAAGGTTACACTAAACAAGCGTGCTCTATTGGATTTACTTGGGCTTCACGAATTGCATCCTAAATTCAGATAAGAAGTATTTGCATAGCACAATGTAATATAGCCGACTACTCAAATAAGCAAAACCAAATGGATTACCTGGTTAACTAATAAAATAGATACTTCATATAAGTGTCGCTCAACGTAGCTGTCATTGCACAGACACAACTGAGGACACAACAAAACCTCAACGAACCCCATTTAAATCACAATGAATAACACTTGAACGCCAAATACATTCAAAACAGAAGCATGAATTGTATATACGGGCCATTCAAATTTTCAAATACACTCAAAAAGCAAACCGACAGTGTACATGTTTGTCATAGTAAATCGTAAATGGTTTATTCGAGGCATGCAGCCTTCATTCGAGGCATGCAAACATTCGAGGCATGCAACCTTCCAAACACGCAGCAATGTCCAAGAACCATACACAAGCAAGATTGGTGGATGTTACTTCAACAACTCTGCAAATCAACTTCTTCTTGATGCGGCGACACCGAACGCATTACCCCTCGCGACCCCAACAGAAAAGCCCTCGCTTCTTAGTCGATACGCCAAATTCTCGCACTCTGTGCTCGGGTCAACGATCGATGTCGCACTTACTTTTTCCGTGGTGGTGCTCAACTCCCATTGACTGCACCTCGACATAACATCCTTCGAATGGTTGTACGCATTAAGAGTGCCTTCCTAACATTGTTGTTTTTGATCTAACAAGTTCGAGACCGAAAAGAACCGCGCGCCTCCTCCGAATCGAACTAGCATTCACAATTATATAACAAGAGTTAAGCCACATGCAAGTATGACGTTTGCAAGCTTAACAAACCGGCCCCTCTTGTCAATATGGACGTTATTTGCACGCATGACTACATTACTAAGTTCCATACCTTACTAGATACAAGAAATTCCCCGCGGCAGCCCACATGAACTGGATTACGAAGATGCCACACCATTCCCATTCCCTTGGGTTGGTATATCCTTCTTATGTACAACTTTGAACGAACTAATATTCAGTCCATCATCATATGCCAATGCCAAATCTGTTGCAAGTAAGTTGGAAAGCACGCCAACCTGCATGAAAACATTTGCATGTGTGTTTAAAGTAGTAACATTGCAAAGGTTTTATCCAACACATCAAGTAGCACCTATGTTCAGTGTAATAAGCTGTGTTATATATATAGGACGTAACACATTACATATTATACTTCCTTACTTTTGTCGCATACATGAAACATATGTATACGTAATGTTTTTTTTCTTCCATTGCACAAGTAAGGCTACACACAATACAATGGTACACAATCTTAGTGTACGAGCCAATATTGCTTCTATGATAAATATGGACAAGCATAAATCACCATAGAAATTGACCTAAATTTTTGCATATCACTCCCAAAAAAAAAAAAAAAAACCGCAGCATTTTTTAGATACCCGGGTAAAGCAACTTACCGAATCCATGGCAATAGCACCCCGGCGATGTCTACTCTTGGGATGAGGCAGTGAATCCCAAATCTCAACTTGTTGATGCTTGAAGTCCAAAACGGCCAAGAACCAGTGCAGATCCTCAGACGAATAACACGGTATTACAATCTACAATACATTTATCATGATTTCAATTCGCACATAATATAGCCGTAGCTCGAACACGTCACGTAATGAACGTGATGAATACTAATTATAATGCTAAGCAAACCTTATCACAAGCTCCAACATCACCAAGAAAATTACGACGCCATTCCTCAGCTTCCGCATATTGCATTAATGAGATGTGCCTCTGCATGCCTTTTTCCTTAAGTGTGGCACAAAGGACTGCAAGTATACGATAAAAAAACCAAATTACAACGCCGGAACAAAAAAAATTTATATCCTTCTCATAGTCATTAAATTTTACAGGTTTTTAAAATTGCAATAGTGTTAGCATCTCTAACTGTACCCCGTAATCAACTTAACTAGCTCATTACCGAAATTCGAGTGGGAAGGACCCAAACAGGATTCTCCATAGGGTTTTCAACTTCCCTTCGCAGAGCCTCCGTTAAACAACGGGCGTAGCAATCAATAATCTGCACGTCACAATCACATATCAATTACAATGTAACTACGGCGTGAGCATTCATTGTGTTTCTTCAAATACATGGCAAATTAGGACATAATTATTATCATTTACTTACAATACCGCTAATATTTCCGCCGGAGCTAAGTCAAGAAGGTGCATCCGCCGTAAGGAAAATCTTCCAAACGAGCCAAGGATCTCACCGCATACGTAAATAGGACTATGACAACATTAGCGATGCATCCTTACGTTATTCGCATTTATCTAAAGCGATGAAATGGTAAACATAAATAATAACCACCCGATTTCAAAACTTACCCAGCTTTTCAATGACTCGTCATATACGCATAAAGCAACACATAGGTCTGTTGGCTTAACCACAAAGCGCAATGTAAACTTTCCTACTCTTTGACCCTTGCTTGCTACGTACTTTTAAGAAGATATGTCGGGTCACGGGAAGGTTTTGTCGAACGAATTCAAAGAATACGGGTTTCAATCGCTTATTTCTATACACTCCATTGTCACATCAACAACTTCATCGCTCCGCATACTATCCGGAGGATCTATGGCAGCCAACCAACCACTTGCATTGCTTTTCAACTCACGTGAAGTACCAACCTTCCGCCTGATTGCCCCGATCAGATTCCCTTCAATGACTTAAAAACACGTGGGAAGTCATATTCGATATTATCCATTCCACGCATGATATCAAAAATGGATGGTAATAAGATTTCTGCCCCTGCTGCGTCTTTAATCGGAGGTTCACATGATGGAGCGTGAGCTTCAATACCGAACGTGTCTGTACTCTTGTTGGCGACACTTATCCGTACGTCATCCGATTTCCCTGCATTGGAATTAGCCTCGTCTAATGCTTCGGTTGTTGCAACACGAACTTCTCTCCTAATCACATCCAACATATCTTCTTTAAACTTGACACATTCTTTGAGCCAACCCACCGACCACGCCCTTCGCTCGGTTTATCATCATTATGTTGACGGCATGCGTTTCAATGTCTTCTTCCAACACCTGATTCTTCCACCATTGACGACCGCATCTGCATCAATTAAGTAAGACGAAAACGCGTTAGTATCGGGTTCAAAATTTATACAAATTAAGATTCAATTGAAACCAAAACGAGGTAAAACACCTTTAAAATACAAGTCATTTAACTTTGTTACCTTCTTAACAGAGAGTAACCATCAAGCATTAATCCATCTTATAACCGCTCTAGTCTTCTTCTCTCCCACGCCCGATATTGGTACTTTTATCACGATCGATGAATTGAGAGTGACCCTCCAAGTGGTGCGGGTAAAACACCTTACAAGGACAAAAAGGTTATTAGTAATCACAAACGATGCGTCCCCAAACAAACAAATCAACAACATTCAACTTCCAACATGTGTAATCTAGCATTTACCCTCAGAAAAAGCACACACCCACCAATGAATTCCCTTTCCTTTATTTATAACGCCTTATTGCGTCAACAAGATGGCTAAGACACTTTGTTGCCCAATTTAAGCTCTTCACACTATGAACACCGCTTATGGAAGAAAGTAAGGTTGTTCCAACCACAACGGTTGTTGTCGGCATTAAGATAGTTCCACAAGCAAACAATAAAAATTCCCAATAAATATATCATCGATGGTTATCATCTAACAAGTTAGCCTCCAAATCGACAAAATCAGAAAGGTGTTCCTTCCATCGATTATTTGTTTCTTCCGATTTATCACTTCCTCATCGGTGCCTTGTTTGCTCAAAGTCGTCCCCCCATCGACAAACCCATAATCTTCCCAAACAACTCCGCTGTGAGGACAAATGTCTTCCCGCAAATAGTCAATGAGCAATCCTCCTCTTTTTAAAGTTGTCCACCATCCACATTATCAATTTGTGACATATGTGCACGCTAGCCATTTCCAACAACCCCCAAACCCCATGTCTTTAACTAACGCCTGCCTCGCTCACTAAGATGAGCACACATGTTACCAAACCGCACCGGGAGCAAACAGACATTTAATTTCTTGTTAGAAACCAAAGTGGTCAAATGCTCTTTGTCCGCTTCAACACGATCCACACTATGCCTTTTACGACCCGTTTAGTCACCATTGCTTACTTTTGCATTACCTCATACATTCGAATATAGCACCGCATGAATAACCAACTAATTTAATACTTAATGAAATATTTTGATTAATATGTCACACGATGCACTTGTCCTCGACACATTTCCCCAAAAGATTAAAAAAAAATAACCCACAAGAAACACGGTTTACAATAGCAATAATCACACAAATTTATTCATACTACTTAAACCATATATCGCATACCACACGCTATAACCTAATACCACTTTTACTATAAAACTCGTTCAACTATAATATAGCAGCCACAAACATCGACGACTACATACTTATTCAGAAAACTCAAAATTAAATCCACTTGCATTGCATGAATATAGGTTTTGTCGTTTTTCCTAAATTCCTCTTTCAACTAAATCAACTAATATACTGCCTATTATCCTCGACTAACATCTTCGGTGTCGTCGTTATTCAAAAAAATAATAAATGAATCCACTTCTACTGCATGTGCATAGGTTTTCACCGTTGCTTAGTATAGTCGCTTTCCCAAGAGCTATTTGGTTTAACCACATGTAAAAACACTATAACTACCAATTCGAAGTAACGACTCAAAATTACCTTCAAATAACCACAAATTCGACCCACCCATACTGTTTCTATCTTCCAAAACGTCCCCTCCATTTACAATTTTCGACTTAACCCCATTGATGGAGAACAGGCCACTTTGTAATCATTTTTTCCAATTTCGGCCAAACCATTTTATATTTCAGTTCAAATGCTGTCAAATTTAACGACTCCAAAGTAGCTTCAAATAACCACAAATTCGACCCACCCATACTGTTTCTATTACCCAAAACGTCTCCTCTATTTACAATTTTCGGCCTAACCCATTGATGTAGAACAGGGGACTTTTTAACCTTTTTTTCTCAATTTCGCATCGACGTATAATTCAGTTCAAATGTATAATTCATTTCAAATGTCAAATTTAAAGTGTTTGAAGATTACCTCGGCAATATCTCCGTCGATCTTCACACGAGTCGATAAACCGGGCGGGCGGAGAAGATGAACCAAAGCTGTTTGAGGAGAGAAAAACGTTTGTGGGTTTGGTTGTGGGAGTGGTCCTTTAGGGCGGGTCTCCTCGTCGGCTGTCCGAATCTCCTCGTGGGCTTCGTTTAAGTCAGTCACCTCGGCAAGCTCCCGTGGAGGCCGTCGACAAGCGGCGGCGGAGACAGAGGATGCAGTTGCCGCCTTTGACGAGAGAAGAAATGTCCGGGTGGAGGAGGAGATACAAGTGGGTGGGGTTTGCTTGTGGGAGTTGCCGGAACAGTGGCCTCGCCTGCACTGGCCGGAACTCGCCACCCGGTGTGGATGCGAGGACGCCCACGGAGCTCGAGGAAACTCGGCGGAGGTTGAGGAGGTCGAGAAAATTTTGTGTGTGCTCACTCGAGCGTTTGAGAAAGGGGATAAGGGTTTTGTTTCTCAATTTCCAATCCAACCGTTCATATCCAATCAAACGGCCATAATTATTTGACCGGATCAGTCAGCTATTTTATGTGTGCCGGACTTAAGACCAATCCTATATATATATATATATATATATTCAAATGTTGCCTTACAAACAATGATCTTCTTTAAACATCTCTCTCTTTTTTTTTTTTTTTGTGTGCAAACCTATAACTTTATAAAATAGGCAATCTTTTTCACCGTCAAGTGTTTATAATCAAAAGTTATTTTTTAAGGAAAAATATAAAAAGTTAATGATGCTTAAATTCATATATGAATAATATATCCTTTAGGTATGTACAACTAGTATAGTGTAAATACAACAACAAGCAGAAATAAATACGTAATTTTAGAAATAAATAAAGAGAGGGGATGTTTTCTTATGAAAATAGAATAAATTTTGACTGTTGCTTCATACTTGAGTTCATTCATATTATTTACCCTAGGGAATTTTTGTTGACATTTTTCATTCTTTGTTTTTTTTTTTTTTTGGAGTTGATGTTTCTTATTCTTAATTATTTTTCCTTTGAAAGTTGTTGTTTTTCATTCAATCATTGTCTCTATATTTAAGAATACTACTCACATTAAGAGCATCCCAATACAATACTATAATTAATGTGCAATGTTATTTATTGTGTTAAATTTTTCATATGCTATACTTTGTGACAAATTTCGCACCAACTATAGCACATGAGAAATTTGACATTTAATTGTTATTGGTTGAAATGTTTACTTTTTTATGTAATCATTACAACTTTTACATTTTCTAATTATTTTAAACATAAAAATTTACTTTTACAACTTTTAAAGCTTAATAATTATAGAAAAAAATAGATTTAACATTTCAAATAACATTATGCATTAGAACAAATATGAAATTTGTTGGTTGCCGAATCGAATTCGGCGGCGGAAGCGCAGTGGAAAGGCGGATCGGGTATGACAAAAATTTTCATAAAACTTTTGAGATACTCTATAGATTGTATTAATTTATGCACCAATAAATTAATCTCATTAATTTATAAGATTCAAGGATCAACCGAAAAAATACCTTGTAGCCGACTCGGATGATATCTTGATTTTCTTTGACCACGAACAGTCCTAGCTCCAAGCTTTGTGTTTAGAACACCAAAGACTTCCACGTCAATTCCTTGATTCCACGTAGACGTGTGTGTGGGCACACGTGAGACAAAACGGTTTCTTAAACACTCGAATTTCCACAAACACTAACGCATGCACGATGTGGAATTTTTTTGGAGAGAAAAATTTTCACTCTCTTTTTACTATATGAGATTTCGGCCACACTTGAAAACTAGGGCTGAAAAGTGTTTCAAAATTTGTTTTCACAATTTTCTATCTATCTCATATTTAAAGAGTAGAAGTCAAACTTCAAATAGGATCAAATCCTTATCTCTAATTTTGAATTTCGAACAAAAATCCCTTCCCTTATCCTTTGGGTGGCGGCCACACACTAGGGTTTTATCCCCGTGTGTGGCGCCTAAATAAGATAGGGAAGGAAGATATTTTATCCATTATCCAAGAGTCCAATTTTAATTCAGATTCAAATTCAATTTAAGTCAAACTTAAATTAATTTGAATTCTAAATTGAACAACTTATCAAATAAGTTTAAATGGATAAATCTAGATATGTTCAAATTCAAATTTAAATAATCTCATTATTTAAATAATAATTAATTCTCAATTAATTATTCTTCTAGTATTTAATTTTAGAATTCCGTAATTCTAAAATTCCCATTTTGCCCTTTGTGTCCGGTAGAATTACAAGGACGACGCAGGACTAATGGACCTATAATTACTGCGCTCCAATAAAATTAATAATTAATTAAACACTTTAATTAATTAATTAATTATATTAATTCCAATAGTTACTCCACTATAAACTTGGAATTGCACTCTCGGAATTATAGACATTAATTACTTCTAAACAAAGAAGTGTCTATTTGATATAGTCATTGCAGATAGATCGATCCTCCATAAATAATTCATAATTAGAGTCGGGTAGAATCCGCTAACCTCTCTAATTACATCTTTATCCTTGAGTACCATTGATTCTCTAATGGATAGTGATTCATAAAACACATTCATGAACCGTAGCGCTCTTACTAATCCAAGTAATTGAATCAACACTCAAGAGAATTATTTATCTCGCTTCTCTCTCAAGAAGGAATGGATTCCATCTCGTATAATAACATTCTCAGCTACCTATTTCATTATGTCTCCAAAATACAAGGAATAGGATTCAGGGTCTCGGAACTGCATCGAGTAAATCAAAAGATATAAATCCATAAATAGGAGTTTGTTAAGAACTCGTGATTAAGATCATTCTATATATGACCATCGGTAGACTCAATTAGAATTTCTATGCTTAACGGAAATTATTAGAAATTCATATTGTGTTCAAGGCCCATGTTTCACATAATCTCATTATGTGAAATACACTCATTCAATATCTCAACATATTAACAGTGCGGATAACACCGTTCCATTCTAAATGGGAATGACATGTATTAATAATGTTTTAATTAAAGATTCCGAACTTTAATTAAATTCATTATGAACAATTACTTTTGATTATTATCCTTAAACATTATCCTCTCGTATATAACACTTATATACCATGTTTAAGATTACATAAATAATCAAGGAATTTTATTTGATATTCATAAAATATTCATAAATATATGCACATAAAATGATGAATAATCTATTTTATTAAATAAATAATAAATATCCTTTTACATCTCATGCTTTTAGGATACTATTCCCAACAATGCCCAGACGCGGCCAAGACGCGGCCTAGGCGCGGCCAGGACGTGGTCCAGGCGCGTCCAGACGCAGCTCTCGCCCGCTGCCCAACATGGGTCAAGGCCAAGTTCGGGATTTGATCCCGAACGGGCCCGAAGGTTTCCAAACCCTCGTAAAAGCGTCGGCCGACGAGCCCGGAAAAGTTCCGGATTCCAAAGAAGGTGAAATCCAACCCGAGACAAAGAATGAAGCCAAGAATAAAGAATTCGAGAATCGAAGACCCGTTGATGTAACGGAAGAACATAATTATTGTAATTATTTATTTATTCGATTCGATTGAGTTGTAATTTATTTTTCCATGGGACCCGGTCAAATCCATCTCAATAGTTGATTGCATATATTTATATTTTATGTTGATAATTATATATTATATGTCCATGCATATAACAATATGCCATATAGATTTAATGTGCCTACTCATATGTTTTTATATAACATGTCATGCATACACGCGCAATTGTTATTGTTTATTTTATTTATTATAAAAGTGTTTTAGAAAAATAAAATAAAATAAGAACCATGCGCTGTAAATCGATTTAATATGATTAAATTGATTTAAGTTGCAAAATTGATTTGCAAAATAATGTTACATGTGAAATTGAATTTAAAGGTTAAATTTTTGAATTTCACATATCCGAAAAATAAATTGTTTATTTTTCGATTTGAAAATCATGAGATGTTTTTCAAACAAAATACATGTTTGCAAAATAATGAGTGGGAGAGGGTTGTATGACAATACGACCCACTAGTCTCCGTCGTTAGCGCAACACCATGAGATCCGGAAAGGGGCTTTGCGGCGACATTGAATCGCCCTCCTAAAGGAGAGTGTCCTTGCCGGATCAATAACAAGGTTGGCTTCCTAGAGATAAGATTTCAGGATGTATTTCCGAATTGACTACCCAAAGGTAGCAATCCGGAGTTAAGTCTATGGGATCTGAAATGGTGGGTGACACTCGTAAAATATAATCAAATTTGTTGGTTATATTTTGACTAAAAAATAACGGTAGTTAATAAATATGAAAATATGAGATATTTTGACTATATTTATTAACTGGGAAGAGTCTCGGTCTAATTGGCATATAACTTGACTACCTAAAGGTACACTTTATATGTGGAAAATTAGATTATCGTTGGCACCTAAAATTAAAACATGATTTATGTATTTTTCATGTGCATCATGTATCATATTTAATTGTCCCTAAATTAACATGCCTTGATATTCATGCACATAAATTGATTAGATGAATACTCTATTTATTCCCAGCAAAATGTCGAATCCCATTATCACACTACTAGCGACTGAAAAATTAGACGGTGATAATTATGCTAAGTGGAAGAGTAACATGAACATACTATTGGTCTGCGAAGACTATAAGTTTGTCCTAGCGGAGGAATGTCCTCCTGAACCTGCGAATAATGCATCCAAAACTGCAAGGGAGCCTTTTGATCGCTGGATCAAGGCCAACAATAAAGCAAAGTGCTTTATCTTTGGCCAACATGAGCGATAATGCCGCGCAAGAAGCATGAGGAGATGAAGACCGCTTCGAGATAATGGAGTCTCTAGAAGCCATGTTCGACGCCTCCTTCCGAAAATGCTCGCTTGGATGCCGTAAGGGCTTTCATGAACGACAAGATGAAGAAAGGTTCTTCACCAAGGCACATGTTTTGAACATGATTGATCACCTCCACGATGCGGAGCTCAATGGTGCCGAATCGATGAAGCCACCCAAGTTGGCATCATCTTGGAAAGCTCGTCTTCCCGACTTTCATGAGTTCGTAAACCACTTTGTTATGAACAAGAAAAAGTGCAATCTCACTGAACTCATGAATGACCTGCAAAACTTTGAATCCACCAACAAAAGAAGGGGAGGAGAAGCAAATGTTGTAGTTGCAGGAAGTTCTGGTAAAAACAAAAGGAAAAACCAGAACTAAGGAAGAGGAAAGAAAGGAAAGAACAAGAGACCCAAGAAAGCAAAAGGCCCTATCCAGAAACCCAAAGGAAAATGTTTCCACTGCAATGACGAAGGGCAATGGAAGAGAAACTGTAACAAGTATCTCGAGGAGCTGAAAAAGAAAAAGGAACAAAGTAAATCAGATTTACTAGTCCTTGAAACATGTTTAGTAGAGGGTGATACCTCAGCCTGGATAATTGATTCAGGAGCAACTAGTCATGTTTGTTTCTCTTTGTAGAGTCTTAGTTCTTACACCGAGCTAGCCGACGGGGACTACACGATGAAAGTAGGCAATGGCGCAAGAGTTTCGGCGAAAGCAGTGGGAGAAGTTAGACTTTGTTTTAGGGAAAATAAATTTTTAGTTTTGAACAATGTTTATTTTATTCCAGACATTCGCAAAAATTTGATTTCTGTGGCCAAATTATTTGAACAATTATTTAAAGTTTATTTTGATAATGAATTTGTTCATATTTCTCGAAATGGTTTAAATATTTATTATGGACGTCTGGATGATGGTTTATATTGTATAAAACTAATACTTAACTCACTGCTTAATGCTGAAATGTTCAGAGTTGCCAAACCTAAGAATAAAAAGCAAAAGATTTCTCACGATAACATACATATCCGTGGCATCTTAGGCTTGGTCATATTAACCTAAATAGGATTGAAAGACTGGTAAAGGATGGTCCTTTGCGTGAGCTAAAAGTTGGCGAGCTTCCAGTCTGTGAATCTTGTTTGGAGGGTAAAATAACCAAGAAACCTTTTACAGCAAAAGGAGAAAGAGCTACGGAACCCCTTCAGTTGATACATTCGGATGTATGTGGACCGTTAAACGTCCAAGCTAGAGGAGGTTACGAATATTACGTCACTTTTATTAACGACAATTCGAGATATGGTTATGTTTACCTCTGATGCAACGGAAATCTGAAACTTTTGGAAAGTTTAGAGAATTCCGAGCAGAAGTTGAAAAACAATTAGGTAAACCAATCAAGACACTTCGATCAGATCGATGGGGTGAATACCTAGACCAAGAGTTCTGGGATTTCTTGATTGAAGAAGGTGTGGTATTTGACTACACCCGGTATACCATAGCAGAATGGTGTAGCTGAAAGGAGAAATCGGACTTTGCTTGACATGATGAGATCAATGTTGAGTTATTCTTCACTGCCTACTTCATTCTGGGGTTATGCCCTAAAAACAGCTGCCTACATTCTGAATAGAGTACCATCTAAGTCTGTACCTACAACACCCTTAGAGTTGTGGTGCGGTCGAAAACCTAGTTTGAGACATGTACGCATATGGGGGTGTCCAGCACATGTGCTGAAGGGAAAGACTGGGAAGTTAGAACCCAAGTCAGAAGTATGTATGTTTGTAGGATATCCTGATGGGACAAAGGGAGGTTTCTTTTATAGTCCTGAAGATCAAAAGGTGTTTGTATCGACAAATGCCACATTTCTGGAGTATGACTATATGATAGATTTTAAGCCCAGAAGTAAGATAGTATTAAAAGAGTTACTTTCCGATGAGATCAGACCACAATCGACAAGAGTTGTCGACCACTCGGAGAAAAGACCACGCTCCTAATCGCACTCCACCGCACCTCGTCGTGGTGGGAGGGTAAGCAGGTTACCCGACCGTTATACTCTGGAAGCCCAAATCGTCACTTCTGATGATTTGTAAGGAGGATCCATCGACCTTTAAGGATGCGATGGATGATTCTCGATAAGGAAGAATGGCAAGCGACTATGAAACTCGAGATGGAGTCTATGCACTCTAACTCGATCCCGCAACTTGTAGATCTACCCAAGGGGTAAAACCCATTGGATGCAAGTGGATCTTCAAGAGAAAGAGAGGAGTGGATGGAAAAGTAGAGACTTATAAAGCAAGGCTAGTGGCTAAGGGTTATACCCAAAAGGAGGGAGTTGACTATGAGGAAACTTTCTGCCAGTAGCCATGCTTAAGTCCATCCGGATACTCCCGGCCATTGCGGCATATTTTGACTATGAGATATGGCGGATGGACGCCAAGACAGCTTTTTCGAATGGCTATCTTGATGAAACCATCTATATGGATCAGCCGGAGGGTTACATAGAGGAAGGCCAATAGAAGAAAGTCTCAGAAACCGCAAAGGTCCATTTATGGATCAAGCGAACTTCTAGATCATGGAACATCGGGTTTGATGAGGTCAGTAAAGTCTTATGGATTTGATCAAAACATTGATGAACCATGTGTCTACAAGTACAAGAAAGAAGAGAAAGTGGTCTTCTTAATTCTTTACGTCGATGACATCCTACTCATTGGAAATGATGTGGGAATGATGACAGATGTAAAGGAGTGGTTAGCCAGCCAATTCCAAATGAAAGATTTAAGAGAGGGAAGCTATGTTCTTGGGATCAAGATTATTTGAGATCGCAAGAAAAAGCTTTTGGCGTTATCACAAGCATCCTATATAGACAAAGTGTTGTCCAGGTATTCGATGCAAAACTCCAAGAAAGGGAATTTACCTTCTAGGCATGGTATTCATCTTTCTAAGGAGCAATGTCCAAAGACCCCGCAAGCAACAGAAGAAGATATGAGAAGGTATCCCACGCCCGGTGTGGGAAGCCTTATGTATGCCATGTTGTGTACAAGACCCGATATCCTTTATGCGATTGGAGTAGTCGATCCACCCAAACCCAGATTGGATCATTAGGTTGCGATAAATTGTATTCTCAAGTATCTTAGAAGAACAAGAAACTATATGTTGGTATATTCCGGAGAAGATTCTGTTCTCTCACCGGATACATGATTCCGATTTCCAATCGGATAGAGATAGTCGACTGGTGCGACATCCGGATCCGTGTTCACTCTTAATGGAGGAGCCGTGGTATGGAGAAGTATAAAGCAAAAAGTGTGTTCTTGACTCTACCATGGAAGTTTAATATGTTGCGACTTGTGAAGCCAAAAAAGAAGCTACATGGCTCGGGAAGTTCTTAACCGATCCGGAAGTTGTTCCAGATATGGATAAGCTAATTAAGCTCTCACTGTGACAACAAAGGGAGCGGTGGCTAATTCAAAAGAACCTAGAAGCCATAAGAGTGCGAAACATATAGAAAGGAAATATCACCCGATCGGAGACATTGTGGATAGAGGCAATGTAGCGGTTCAAGATCGCGTCGGAGGACAACCTTGTCAATTCGCTCACCAAGATATTGCCATTGAATGTTTTTGATCGGCACTTAGATGGATTTGGGATTAGAGACATGACGCACCTGCTTTAGGACAAGTGGGAGATTGTTGGGAATAGTGTCCTGAAAGCGTGAGATGTAAAAGGATATTTATTATTTATTTAATAAAATAGATTATTCATCATTTTATGTGCATATATTTATGAATATTTTATGAATATCAAATAAAATTCCTTGATTATTTATGTAACGTTAAACATGGTATATAAGTGTTATATACGAGAGGATAATGTTTAAGGATAATACTCGAAAGTAATTGTTCATAATGAATTTAATTAAAGTTCAGAATCTTTAATTAAAATATTATTAATACATGTCATTCCCATTTAGAATGGAACAGTGTTATCCGCATTGTTAATATGGCGAGATATTGAATGAGTGTATTTCGCATAATGAGATTATGTGGAACATGGACGCAGACACAATATGAATTTCTAATAATTTCCGTTAAGCATAGAAATTCTAATTGAGTCTACCGATGGTCATATATAGAATGATCTTAATCCTGAGTTCTTAACAAACTCCTATTTATGGATTTATATCTTTTGATTTACTCGACGGATTTCGAGACCCCGAATCCTATTCCTTGTATTTTGGAGACATAATGAAATAGGTAGTGAGAATGTTATTATACGAGATGGAATCCATTCCTTTTTGAGAGAAGCAGATAAATTATTCTCTTGAGTGTTGATTCGGTACTTGGATTAGTAAGAGCGCAATTTGGTTCATGAATGTGTTTTATGAATCACTATCCATTAGAGAATCAATGGTACTCAAGGATAAAGATGTAATTAGAGAGGTTAACGGATTCTACGACTCTAATTATGAATTATTTATGGAGGATCGATCTATATGCAATGACTATATCAAATGGACACTTCACAGTTTAGAAGTAATTAATGTCTATAATTCCGAGAGTGCAACTCCAAGTTTATAGTGGAGTAACTATTGGAATTAATAGAATTAATTAATTAATTAAAGTGTTTAATTAATTATTAATTTTATTGGAGCTCAGAATTATAGGGCCATTAGTCCCCGCGTCGTCCTTGTAATTCTACCAGACACAAAGGGCAAAATGGGAATTTTAGAATTACGAAATTCTAAAATTAAATACTCGAAGAATAATTAATTGAGAATTAATTATTATTTAAATTTGAATTTGAACATATCTAGATTTATCCATTTAAATTTATTTGATAAGTTGTTCAATTTAGAATTCAAATTAATTTAAGTTTGACTTAAATTCGAATTTGAATCTGAATTAAAATTGGATTACTGGATAATTGATAAAATATTTTCCTTCCCTATCTTATTTAGGCGCCACACACAAGGATAAAACCCTAGTGTGTGGCCGGCCACCTAAAGGATAAGGGGAAGGGATTTTTTGTTCCAAATTCAAAATTGGAGATAAGGATTTGATCATATTTTGAAGTTTGACTTCTACTCTTTAAATATGAGATAGATAGAAAATTGTGAAAATAATTTTTGAAACACTTTTCAACCCTAGTTTTCAAGTGTGGCCGAAATCTCATATAGTAAAAAGAGAGTGAAAATTTTTCTCTCCAAAAAAATTCCACATCGTGCATGCGTTGGTGTTTGTGGAAATTCGAGTGTTTAAGAAACCGTTTTGTCTCACGTGTGCCCACACACACGTCTACGTGGAATCAAGGAATTGACGTGGAAGACTTTGGTGTTCTAAACACAAAGCTTGGAGCTAGGACTGTTCGTGGTCAAAGAAAATTAAAATATCATCCGAGTCGGCTACAAGGTATTTTTTCGGTTGATCCTTGAATCTTATAAATTAATGAGATTAATTTATTGGTGCATAAATTAATATAATCTATAGAGTATCTCAAAAGTTTTATGAAAATTTTTGTTATACACGATCCGCCTTTCCGCTGCGCTTCCGCCGCCGAATTCGATTTGGCAACCAACAATGAAAATAACATATCATATCACACTTCTTGATGATAAATAATGGTCTAAATTCCCAAAAAATATAATGGTTGGTTTTTATTTTTATTTTTTTAAAATGATATAGACAACATATTAAATTAACTAAAAATAGGAAAAAATTTGGGTCTTCCTAAAATGGAGTCTTAAACTGGCTTAACCCACTGAGAGGTACAAGAACGTTTGGTTGAAGGATTCAAATAATGTGATTTGAATTATTTTTCGATTTACGTGTATTTTTTGTGAGAAAAAAATACTGTAGCGAACCACGAATCATGATTCGAATCAGGGGATGAATCCCTCTACCAAATCCATCGTCCAACCTACGCCGTTGACATCCAGCCTCATCCTACCACAAGCCCAAATCTGCAACGCCGCCACCTCGCAAACACAGATCCAATGCTACCTGTATATGCCGAACCCCCTTTCGGACCCAACACTTATGCGATCACCTCCTTGGTGAAGCCCCACTCACGTGACCCACCCCATCTTCAAGTTTGCTAAACCCTGCAAACGCTGATGGCTTTGCGATTTCCAACCATTGCGTGAGCCGAGTTCGTCCTTCAATAGTTGAGGAAAAACAAAACCCAAAAAAAAAGAAGAAGAAGAAAACCACATGTTGATGAAGTTGTATGTGGTGGGGGAGTTCTTTAATTATGTAGTTTGAAATTGGATATCAATCTCATGAGAAATTGGGTTACCAACGTTGGGTTTGATGTCTCTATCATCTGCCCAACACTTTCTTGTTTAGCTTTAAAGAGGTTAAGGATAGAGAAAAAGATATGGGAGGGCATACATGAGTGGTGCTCATATTTATTTTGATTTGATATGGTTTTAGAGTTTTTTTAGACATTTTGTTTTGGTTCAATTATATTTGATTTTGCTTCATGGGTTTTGTTCTTCGAAGCATTTATGTGGGATCTTTTTCGTTTTTTATATTGTGTTCAATTTGATTCTCAATTTTTTCATATCGTTTAAGTTGTTTTTCAAGACAAAATATTTTTTTTTGAGAATTTCTGAACAAACGATTTGAGGGCAATTTTGTCCTTTCAGTATAAAAGGGGGTCACATGGGGCGTTTCGTGGTTTCTCTCATTATTATTTAGACAGATCTTGACGAAAAGTTCTTAATTGCACCAAGATTAATGTTATTTTATCAAAATTAATAAAATAGAAACCTAACTATTACATACTTAAAAAGTTAACGACTATTATATGTGCCAATTAAAAAAAAAAAGTGGGTTGAATTTCAAAAACCAGTTCAAACTCGTGAGTCATGATTTAAAACCCTCTATAAATTGTCCAATTTGAACTCCTATGCAATAGTAAAAAGCAAAGCAAACTAATGTGCTCTACCTGTACTATCTTTTTTAAATTTTATTTTATTTTTTTACAGTTGAAACTCTTGTTTTCAAACTATCCAAACACAAAAGTGCCCTATTCAAATGCTGGTTTCCACTGCAATTTAAATATCTTTATTTAAATTTTAAGAATAAAATCATTTTAGTACTATTATAGTTAAACATCTCGTTAATTTTTTGTGTTTTTAATAATATTAAAACAATACCTTCATATTTAAAAATTCATTTTTTTGGTACCTAAAAATAATTTTTGAGTTACATAATTTCCAAATTGTCTTTTAAATTAATTAAATAGAAACTAATAACTTTAAAAATATTTTCTAAAAATATTTTAACTTATTTAAAATTTTTAATATGTAAATGTTTTGGAGTATTTTCAAATTTTTGTTAAAAATTACTAGTTTATTATTAGTTAGTGAAAAGGATAAAATGAACATTTTATGCTTTAAAAATCAATCTGAGAGTAATATCATTAAAAATGCAGAGTGAGATGTTTCACTATAACAGAGGTACTAAAATAATTTTATCTTAAATTTTATTATACAAGTAAAAAAAAAAGGTTCAAATCATGAATTTCTATATAGAAAGCAAACATTGTGTTATTTTCTACCATAATTTAGATTAATTTCAGCAGCACCCTTAAACTTTTAGAGTCATTCCCACGTTGCTCTTTAAACTTTGAAAACTCTTACTTTGCCCTCTTAAATTTTGAATTTTTCCCATTTAAGCTTTTTTTTTTTTTTTTTAAAAATTTTTCTCAAAATTAGACGGAAAAGGAGAGGGATAAGTGTGACCATTGATTTTTATCTATTTATTTTTAATATAAATTCAAACAAAAAGATCATAGGCGTGTTTAAAATTCGTTCTAAAATAATTTTATTTTTTGTAAGAAAATAAAAATGAAAACGATTTCAATCTCAGACAGAAATCATTTTTGAAAATGCGTTTAGTAGTTTTATCAAGAAATTATTTTCAGTATAAAAAAACTCATTAATGTCCATCTCTCTCTACTCGAGAGAGGAGAAAACAAAAATAAAAAATGAAAAACGACTAAAAATCGTTTTTAATTTCTCTCTCATTTTACATTAAACAAAAAAATCGTTTTTATTTTCATTTTTTGTCTTTAACTGTGCTAAACGCCTTTTTTAGAATCATTTTTCATTTTTTTTGAGAAATGTGAATAACAAAAACAAGAACAATTCCAAACACGGCTCATGTAATTGCATTACTCTTTTTCTTTTTCAATTTGCATTTAATAAAAATTACAACATAAGAGTTAAATGAAAACAATATAAAATTTTAAAAGTAAAAAGATAATTTTTAAAATATAAAAAAATAAACTTAGAATGACTATAAAATTTAAAAGTATAAGTGACAATAATCATTCTAATTTTAATTAATTAATTAATTCATATTTATTTGAGACGGTAAAAAGTCATCATCTTTATTTAAAAAAAAAGGTGATCATTTTTTTTTTATTATTTTTGAAAGTGTAGGGTCATCATTCACGCTTAACCAGGAAAAAAAAAAAAAAAAAAAAAAAGAAGTCATTACTCACGTACACGACGACGACAAGTCACAAGTCTAGAAAATATTTGAGTAACAAACGGTAACAGCGTCTTTTTTTTTGATCAAACGGTAACGGCATCTTCAGCAAACGATGTCAGGTAAGGGCATCTTCAGCTAACGATGTCAGACCAAAAAAGTAACGATAACGTCTACCAACTTGCCCTCCAGTTCCACACCTTCTAATACCCAGTCCTCATTAGCGCGTGGATAAGTGAATAATTTTTTACGTCTCTTTCATCTTCTTCTTTTTTCTTTTCTTTTCTTTTTATTTTTAATAAGTCTCCTTTTCTTTTGTTTTTCATTTTTCTTTCTGAATAATTTTTATTGAATAAGTTTGAATGTTTGATTGGGATGGGTACGGATAATTATCTTTACAATAAATTTTTAGAGCGTAAACTTTAAATTTTAAAAATATTAATTTAAATTGTGGTTGTGATAAAAAACGACATGAATTTCGTGAGTTAGGATTAAGAAAAAAGAAGTTCGGATTATAATTATGTCGACTTAAAATTGACACAAAAAATACGGGTCAATTTCAGATCGGACCTGCTTAACCCGAACACGACACAAAACCTGTAAAAAAAGTAAATATATATATATTTCATTACATATTTTATATTTTATTATGAACTTGTGATATCATGATAGTTATACTCAAAATCTTATAATATTATTTGTTTAATTTTGATGGATGTTATTGGACGTGTTTGGAACTCGTTCTAAAATGATTTTGTTTTTTATATGAAAATGAAAATGAAAATGAAAATAAAAATGTTTTTAATTTTAGACAAAAATCATTTTTGAAAATGTGTTTAGTAGTTTTATCAAGAGATTATTTTCAGTATAAAAAATCATTAATGTCTCTCTCTCTGTGCTCGAGAGAGGAGAAAATAAAAACAATGAAAAACGATTAAAAGTCATTTTTCATTTCTCTCTCATTTTATACTAAATCAAAAAATCATTTTCAAAACTTGTTAAAAACTAATATATATATACATATATTTCATTACATATTTTAGATTTTATTATGAACTTGTGATTGTTGGTTGCCGACTCAAATTCGGCGGCGGAAACGCAGCGGAATAGCGGATCGTGTATAACAAAAATTTTCATAAGACTTTTGAGATGCTCTATAGATTATATTAATTTATGCACCAATAAATTAATCTCATTAATTTATAAGATTCAATGATCAACCGAAAAAATACCTTATAGCCGACTCGGATGATATCTTGATTTTCTTTGACCACAAACAGTCCTAGCTCCAAGCCTTGTGTTTAGAACACCAAAGTCTTCCACGTCAATTCCTTGATTCCACGTAGACGTGTGTGTGGGCACACGTGAGACAAAACGGTTTCTTAAACACTCGAATTTCCACAAACACCAACGCATGCACGATGTGGAATTTTTTGGAGAAAAATATTTTTCACTCTTTTTCTTATGAGAATTTTCGGCCACCACCTTTCTTAGGGCTGAAAATAAAATTTTAAAATTGTTGTTACGATTTTTTATCTATCTCATATTTAAAGAGTAGAAGTCAAACTTCAAAATAGGATTAAATCCTTATCTCCAATTTTAAATTTGGAACAAAAAATCCATTCCCCTTATCCCTTAGGTGGCCGGCCACACACTAGGGTTTTATCCTTGTGTGTGGCGCCTAGATAAGATAGGAAAGGAAGATATTTTATCCATTATCTAGTAGTCCAATTTTAATTCAGATTCAAATTCGAATTTAAGTTAAACTTAAATTAATTTGAATTCTAAATTGAACAACTTATCAAATAAGTTTAAATGGATAAATCTAGATATGTTCAAATTCAAATTTAAATAATCTCATTATTTAAATAATAATTAATTCTCAATTAATTATTCTTGAGTATTTAATTTTAGAATTCGTAATTCTAAAATTCCCATTTTGCCCTTTGTGTCCGGTAGAATTATAAGGACGACGCAGGACTAATGGACCTATAATTACGAGCTCCAATAAAATTAATAATTAATTAAACACTTTAATTAATTAATTAATTCTATTAATTCAATAGTTACTCCACTATAAACTTGGAATTGCACTCTCGAATTATAGACATTAATTACTTCTAAACTGTGAAGTGTCCATTTGATATAGTCATTGCATATAGATCGATCCTCCATAAATAATTCATAATTAGAGTCAGGTAGAATCCGTTAACCTCTCTAATTACATCTTTATCCTTGAGTACCATTGATTCTCTAATGGATAGTGATTCATAAAACACATTCATGAGCCAGAGCGCTCTTACTAATCCAAGTACCGAATCAACACTCAAGAGAATTATTTATCTGCTTGTTTCTCAAGAAGGAATAGATTCCATCTCGTATACTAACATTCCCAGCTACCTATTTCATTATGTCTCCAAAATACAAGGAATAGGATTCATGGTCTCGGAATCCGTACCGAGTAAATCAAAAGACATAAATCCATAAATAGGAGTTTGTTAAGAACTCAGGATTAAGATCATCCTATATATGACCATCGGCAGACTCAATTAGAATTTCTATGCTTAACGGAAATTATTAGAAATTCATATTGTGTCTGTGTCCATGTTCCACATAATCTCATTATGCGAAATACACTCATTCAATATCTCGCCATATTAACAGTGCGGATAACACTGTTCCATTCTAAATGAGAATGACATGTATTTATAATGTTTTAATTAAAGATTCTGAACTTTAATTAAATTCATTATGAAAAATTACTTTTTGATTATTATTCTTAAACATTATCCTCTTGTATATAACACTTATATACCATGTTTAAGGTTACATAAATAATCAAGGAATTTTATTTGATATTCATAAAATATTCATAAATATATGCACATAAAATGATGAATAAACTATTTTATTAAATAAATAATAAATATCCTTTTACATCTCATGCTTTCAGGACACTATTCCCAACAGTGATATCATGATAGTTATACTCAAAATCTTATACTATTATTTGTTTAATTTTGATAGATGTTATTGGGCGTGTTTAGAACTCGTTCTAAAATGATTTTGTTTTTTGTATGAAAATGAAAATGAAAATGAAAACGTTTTCAATCTCAGACAAAAATCATTTTTGAAAATGTGTTTAGTAATTTTATCAAGGGATTATTTTCAGTATAAAAAATCTCATTAATGTGCTTCTCTCTGTGCTCGAGAGAGGAGAAAACGAAAACAAAAAATGAAAAACGACTAAAAGTCTCATTTTACACTAAATCAAGAAATCATTTTCATTTCTATTTTTTGTCTTTATTGCGCCAAACGTCGTTTTAGAAACATTTTTATGTTTTTCTTAAAAAACGTGAAAAATAAAAATAAGATCAATTCCAAACACGCCCATTGTATTTTAGTGTGTTATGAATTTTAACTTATTTCTAATATTTAAAAAACTAAAGAAAAATAGATAATTTTCGTGTCAATTTCAGGTTCGCGGGTCAATTTCGTATCACAGATCATTTTCGTGTCGTATCGTGTTAACTTGTAAAGTAATCGTGTCATATTCGTATTGCGGTTTTTAAAAAATTTGTGTCACGGTCATGTTCGATTATAGTGCAAATTTAAAAAGAAATGATCAAAGCATGATACGTTACTCGAGTTGTCACCTCTAAATAAAATATTTAAATTATTATTTAAATCTATATTTATACAAAAAACACGTTACAAAATATCAAATTTTTTTAAAAAATTCAATATCTAACTTGCAAAATGCAAATGCAAAAAGCTAAAAAAAATAGACATTGCATGGTGTAATTCACCATTTGTTATGAATAACGATATTAGAACATTAACTCTTATTATGAGGTGTTATAATTTCATTATTAGGTGCAACTCATTATTGATTAATGTGGTTTTAAACATTAATTAATAAAATTATGACAGGCCCTTAATTGGCACAGAAGTTGAGATTAGAGAGAGAATTTTTATTTTGGAAAGTTGTGCAAGCAACGGCAGGGCGTGGGGCACTCGCGCTGAGGGAGCGTGGATGCTATGCTTTAAGCACTAAACGACAGAAGTTCCTTAACATATCCGCCAAACGCCGGAAACCCACCGATTAGAAAAAAAACTAAGCGTGGCGTGTAGGCTAGGAAATTACAATGAAAGCCACGGGACACGTGGCTCCTTATAATTGGCAAAAATTTCGGTAGGTTCTTGATCAAGTCGGCAATTATTTCTATAAAATGACGCTTCCGAGGCCAATCTTTTCCGTGTTCTATCCAACAATCTCTCTTCTCATTTCTCTTTCTCTCTCTCGTTGTCATTGCTCTTTCTCTCCCGTCGCATTCGTAGCATATTCTCAAGGTAATTTGGTTTTCCTTTCTGGCGTTTTCTTCAATTTCGTTTCTGTTTCTGTTTGTGCTTTTGATTTTGATTTTGATTCTGTGATTTTGAATTTTGCGATCTCTAGTTTGGATTAGGGTTAGGGTTACGGTTTCGATTTGTGATTTGATCTTGTGCGGTTAGAAAAGTTTTGCTCTCTGATGTTTGTCAACGATCTTAGATTGATTCTGGAATTTTGTTCCCCAGATTTATCCTTTCCAATCACAGATCTAGAAAATTTTAGATCTGAATATTGTAGATGGTTTTTTAGTTTCCGAATCGATTAGAATTCCTTCTAATAAACTCTGATAAAGAATTAAGAGTTTGGATTAGGGTTAGGGTTACGGTTTCGATTTGTGATTTGATCTTGTGCGGTTAGAAAAGTTTTGCTCTCTGTGGTTATCAACGATCTTAGATTGATTCAGGAATTTTGTTCCCCAGATTTATCCCTTCCAATCACAGATCTAGAAAATTTTAGATCTGATGAAGAATTAAGCTTTGGTAATTTGATTTATGTTTCTCTGTTTTGTCATCCGTCGAATTACCTAAAATCTCTGTGTTTTTTTTCCGTACTTTAGGCTTCATTTTTTTTTCTGTGATTCGGAAATTTTATTCCCAAGATTTATCCCTTCAAATACGATCTAGAATTTCTTGGAATCTGAGCCAAACTTATTGTTGATTTAATTTAAAAAGTATATATTATAGAAGTTTAGATCCTAGTTCGAATGATGGTTTCTTTGAAAGTTTTTGAATCGGATTGGATTTTTGATTGATATAAATATAAATACCGCTGAAAGAATCAAAGCTTTGTTAATCCGATTGTGTGTGTGTATATTTCTCTGTAAAATTATCTGAAATCTGTTCATGGGTTAAACAGATGCAGATCTTTGTGAAAACTCTCACTGGCAAGACCATCACCCTCGAGGTGGAAAGCTCTGACACCATCGATAATGTCAAAGCTAAGATTCAAGACAAGGAGGGTATCCCACCGGACCAGCAGAGGCTGATCTTCGCCGGCAAGCAGCTCGAGGATGGCCGAACCCTTGCCGATTACAACATTCAAAAGGAGTCCACCCTCCATTTGGTGCTGCGCCTCCGTGGCGGTATGCAGATCTTCGTCAAGACCCTCACTGGGAAAACCATTACCCTTGAGGTTGAGAGCTCTGACACCATTGATAACGTCAAGGCCAAGATTCAAGATAAGGAGGGCATCCCCCCAGACCAGCAGAGGCTGATCTTTGCTGGCAAACAGCTTGAAGACGGTCGAACCCTTGCCGACTACAACATTCAGAAGGAATCGACCCTTCATTTGGTGCTCCGTCTCCGTGGTGGAATGCAAATCTTTGTTAAGACCCTCACCGGGAAGACTATCACCTTGGAGGTCGAAAGTTCCGACACCATTGATAATGTGAAAGCCAAGATTCAGGACAAGGAGGGAATTCCCCCAGACCAGCAGAGGTTGATCTTTGCCGGCAAACAGCTCGAGGATGGACGTACCCTGGCCGACTACAACATCCAGAAGGAGTCAACCCTCCACTTGGTTTTGCGTCTACGTGGTGGGATGCAGATTTTTGTTAAGACCCTCACTGGCAAGACCATCACATTGGAGGTTGAAAGTTCGGACACCATTGACAATGTCAAGGCCAAGATTCAAGACAAGGAGGGCATTCCCCCAGACCAGCAGAGGTTGATCTTTGCCGGCAAACAGCTCGAAGATGGACGTACCCTGGCCGACTACAACATCCAGAAGGAGTCAACCCTCCACTTGGTTTTGCGTCTCCGCGGTGGGATGCAGATTTTTGTTAAGACACTGACTGGCAAGACCATTACCTTGGAGGTAGAAAGCTCGGACACAATCGACAATGTCAAGGCCAAAATTCAGGACAAGGAGGGCATTCCCCCGGACCAGCAGAGGTTGATCTTTGCGGGTAAGCAGCTTGAGGACGGTAGGACCCTTGCAGACTACAACATCCAGAAGGAGTCGACCCTCCACTTGGTGCTGCGTCTCCGTGGTGGGATGCAGATTTTTGTGAAGACCCTTACCGGGAAGACGATCACCTTGGAGGTGGAGAGCTCGGACACCATTGACAATGTGAAGGCAAAGATCCAAGATAAGGAGGGCATTCCCCCAGACCAGCAGAGGCTGATCTTTGCCGGTAAGCAGCTTGAGGACGGGAGGACCCTGGCGGACTACAACATCCAGAAGGAGTCTACCCTCCACCTTGTCCTCCGTCTCCGTGGTGGATTATAAGTCGCATGCTTTGTTTCTCTATCGTCTTTATGTGGTTCCAGTTGCGTCTGTCGGCCTTTAGTCGGGCCTTTCAATAAGTTTCCAAATTCTGTTTCGTACCATATGCTTTCTGGTTTTTTTCACCTTCGAGTGGCCGATGGGTCACTAAGACTGCCTTTTATAACATGTAATTAAATATCGTCTAATCTCTCTTTTCTGTTTATTTCTTCCTTCCTATTTTATTATCTACAATTGCCTTGGGTGTGTGGTTATTGGCTATTATAGTTTCAGGTGATTGCATTAGTCTTTCTGATTTGCATTCTCATATAGTAGTTACTTGAGTCTTAGCGTTTGGAGGCTTTAGAAGGTGTTCTTGAGTGATTGCATGTTGTGTCGACAGTTATGAAAATTTAGATGCTTGGGATTATCCAAATGTTTTCTGGCAGAAACTAATTATGAACATACGAAAAGCAAAATTTATTTTTAGCAAAAATTCACTTGCTGAGGTTTTTGTTGGGTATTTATTCGTCGTTGTGGATGGCTTTTCAAAAAATAGATCTTTGGTATGTTTTTAGTTGGTTGTCGTCTCAAATAATTCTTTTACACTGCGAAGGCGCAATTGCTGAAATCAATTTCAAGATGTAAAACTCAATTCCTTGGAACTTCCATTTTTAGTGAGTCCATTTATCTGAACTAATTTTCTTCTAAATTTTTAACGATTGTTCACATTACTCTAGTTTGTCGATCATAGAGCAGGTTATTCATGCTGAAATTGCTCTTGAATTCTCATGGCCATCTAGGCTTAACAGGCTTAATTCACTTTACGGATTTGATTTGAGTTTTCAATTAAAATGTGACATAATTTTTAATTGTAGCAAAAAAAATTAAATGTGATAATTTTTGAGAGTTTTCAATTATAAAAATTTAAAATTAAAAGCTCGAATCAGTAAAATAAATGAGGCCTTAATAATACCTAACATGCAATATAAATGCCGTTTATATAGATATTTGGATTGTCAATGAAAAGTTCTCTTCTTGAAATTAATTTGTCCTGCAATTAAATTTCTGCTTATTCATACTTCATTCAAAGAAAAACACGGCTAAAGGTAACCAACTCCTCGTTACCACATTTTCCATTTTAAACACATCCATCAAAGCAAGGATTATGAACTTTGCCAGAGCAGCTACGGTGGTGGTTTTGTGAGTATCTGGTTGTGTGTTGGAAGTCTTCTTAAGCGAGTCTTCAAGCTTGATTAAAAAAACTCTTCTAAAATTCTTAAGGTTGGACTCTATTAATTTCTATAACTAAAAATTGGCCTATTTACTTTCTTAAGCTTTTCATATTGGCCTATTTTCTACTATTTCTCTTTTATATACTACAAAGAACTTTTCTTCCCAAAAGTTGAAAATAAAATGCAAAAAAAAAAAAAAAAATTATTTTTAGGATGAGTATTTTGAGAAGCAAGTGAGAGTTAGCTAGCTAGCTGAGATGTAGCCTGGATTTTACTTTGCTGTCAAAAGTACGACATATGTTTTAATTTTGTTCAGTCTTGTTCTTAAATAAATATTATTTTGGAAAGTTTTCCATATGGCCACTCATAATAGTGGCTAGAATGGTGTGTCCACATACTACTCCTGATCACACTTTATCATTTTGAAACAACCAAAACTTACCAAAGCACAATTAAAGCATTAATCATCCATCTTGCAGTAGCTACTTAGTACTCACCTACTCTTCAGGTCCTGTGATCAGGCATTTTTTTTTTTTTTTTTTTTTTTTTTTTTTTTTTCCAGAAAAAGTATGAAATATAAACTGAGAAAGGTATGTTCAATTTACAAGATACACTATAATATCACGAGTTTGAAAAGTGGGCTCCAAAGGTGGGCTCAGAGGATATCTGGGTATTAAAAAAAATCACAAGTTTGAGAATGTCTGCAAATAATATCACAAGTTTGTCATTGATACTAGTTGGACTGCAATATCACTAGTTTGAAAATGTCAGCATACCATAAAGCTGCTTTCCCATTGAATTTGATCTTGTGTTAACTCCTTGGTTCCAAGTTTATGATTTTCTAGATATTTTTCTTCTCAAAGTCAACCCCTCTCACAAGTATTTGAAAATGGATTTTCCATTTCCTCTATGGAAATCTCTGCATATAGAGCACGATTTCAAAGAACAAAATCAATTAAACTCTTGCAGTTCTTACATGGGATTTGATCTTTAGTAAAGATTTCAAGTTTTTCTATGAGTTTCCCCACTTGGCAAACCGCTCAAGTATCATTAATATTTCCTCACTTTTAAGTCTTTTAACCGTACCATGAATTAGTTCACCACTGCTATGTAGGAAATAAACAGAGGATTAAGGTGAGAAAAGCAGAAAACAAAAGTCAAACTAAGACTTCATTTTATTCAAGAGGGAGCCTAGAAAAGACCCTCAACAGAAACTACTTAAAAACACAACTACAGAGTAAAAGAGCACACGATAATGTGCTTGCTTGTTTCTTATACTGCTCTATGCATGGCTATTTCAGTAGTAGGGCATGTCAAATTGACACTGGGAAGGCCTCATCCCGCACGTGTTGGGCAACATCTGAGCGCTCTGCATCATCTGCCTCAGCTCCTGACGCCTCACCCTTCCTTGCTGCTGCTCACGCTCCATCTCCATCTGCAGCCCCTCGCAGCGGCACTGCTCGTCGCGGATCATCCTCAGCTCGTTGCAGCACTGGTCGTAGTGGCTGACATTGAGCTCATCGCCGAGACCCCGTTGCTGCTCCTGCAGGTAGCGCATGCAGTGGTTCAGGTTCCGCTGCTGGACCTGCTGGCGGCATTGGTCGCGGCTGCCACGGCGGCCGATGGGGTACTCATCGGTCTCAATGGTGGTGACGGTGGTGCGGAAGGCGGACGTGACGTGGGCCACGATGAGGAGGGCTGCTAAGAGAGCTGCAAGCTTGGCCATTGTTGAGAAAAGCTTGGTGTTTTGCGTGAGAGGAACTGTAGTTATAGTAGTAGTATTTTTGGATATATTGAGGGTAAGGTGATGGAGCTATTTATAAGGTTTTTGAGGGGTTTGCATGTGAAGTACGTGGAAGTTGGGATGATCAAAAAATTTGCGTGGCAAGATGGTGAGTTTCTTGTTTCCACGTATGGTTTTTTCATGCAAAATGCTGGCAATGATCTTCTGGTTTTTTGTTTGCTTGAGGCAGATCAGTGTCTTTTGTCTCAGACAGTCGGAGACCGTCTCCCACATTTTACTTATTCAGATTAAGATATGACTTATCACTAATACTGTGAATTGGTTTTTGTTTCGTAGTTAAGATTGTATTCGTATTAGCTTAAAGCAGATATTAATATTTCTCATCTGTATTAAGTCCTAAGAGCGTTCACAACATTGTTACTAGAACAGCATTAGTACTTGTTTTTCTGTGAAGCTTTTTTTTTTTTTTTCCTTTCTGATTAGCTTGAAGCAGATAATGATCTGTCTTCTTTGTGTCTTAAGTTCTAAGGTAATTAACAATTAGTTAATACAATTTTCAGATTAGAATATTGTACAGGTCAGTGGGATCAGGTGGTGGCTTTTTGGCGCTTTGAATGGAGTTGGTTTTGTATCACACTGTGTGCTTTTTACAATTCAAGTCACAATTCAAACTTTTTTTTAGAGAAAATATTGCAGTAAGAAAATTAAATTTAAAATTTTGTGAAGTTTTTTTTTATACGAGAGAAAATACTGCAATAAGAAAAATGAATTTAAAATTTTTTGAGAGAAAACATTGTATAAAAAATATTAAGATTGAGTTGTTAAAAGAACAAGGTCGTAGAGATTTCCATGAAAGTACGCTGGTTTGGAAAGTTTTATATGATTAGTTTGAAGAATTCAGTTTTGTGTGCATATTTCTGTATTTTGAAATGGAAGTAGATGGTTGGTTCCATAATTATGGAATTTGTAACTAATCATTGTTAGAATATGACATTACTCTTAAAGAGGACGCTTTCTCTGCCTAATTAGCCGCATATCAGTTGGTTTAGTCTAAAATTAGATTATATATCTTACCAAAATGAGGCCATAAGTACATTTAGGATAGGCATAAGATTTATGATTTTGTTGAGTTACAGATATTAACTACTAGCACTTTTCATGTGTGTTTTCAGAGCTCCTTTTCTCTCTCTCTCTCTCTCTCTCTCTCTCTCTCTCTCTCTCTCTCTCTCTCTTTAAGTAGAGAGGAAAACTGAGATACATGATTTTGTTTTGATTTATAACTGATAACAAAGGCTTCTTTAACTTCCCCCTCCACCAACCTTTAAGACTGAAAACAATTGCTTTTATTTCAACTTATTTTGAGGACAAAACTTTACATCTCTTTTCTTCTTGTTTCTAATTGTTATTGCTCACCGAATTAGTGTGTTAGCTCAGAATCCTCTGTACTATCCCTATTCTATACATTAAAGTGATCAATTGCCTGATTTGGTCCTTATAATTTGCAAGATGAAGTTTTTATCAAATTGAGCTTCATTAATTAGAAATTAACTCTTGGGGTGCACAGCTTAAATGATAAAATTTTTGTCGTAAGTTTTCAATTTGACTAACGAATAAGGTGAATGCTTCAACATTGACAACAATAAGTGCAGTGGCACGAGCGTCTGGCCAGATAGGAGCTAGAGACGGCACTGCCGTCTCTAGCAGGTCTCTGATACAAACGTAACAAGAAATAGAAAATAGAATAAAATCTTTTATTTTTTTATTTTTTTATTTTTTTTAAGTTCAGCCCGTTCATTGCTAACAATAAAGTAAGATATGCCATATTAAGGGTTTATGTAAAGCTAAAAAAAATAAAAAAAAATTATAATTTTATTTAAGTTCATGAGAATCATTTTTGATTGGAATGATTCTCATGAACTTTGAGTACAAATTTAGCCCGTTTCGTTTTTGATTGGAATCATTTTTTTCTATACATTTATAAAACCCCACCTATATACCCTATTAAAATTATAATTTTTCATCACCATTGAGTTTTTATTAAAATAGTATTTAAATACAAATTTAAATTTTGACCCACTCAAATACATTCTCAATTTGAATCATAACTTAAATGTACACATCTAAATACAAATCTCAAATGTGCACATTCAAATACAAATTTAAATTACAACTTCAACTCAAATTCAACTTAAAATTTATACTCTAAATCACCATAACTCAAAAATGTAACCGAACAAGTCCTAAGACTTCATTTTTATTCAAGAGAGAGCCATTAAAAGCCCTTCGAAACAGAAACTATACAAAAACACAACTACAGATAAAAGAGCACACGATAATGTGCTTGCTCAAACCACAGAAGCCTCTTTAGCCGTATCTAACACTTTGCAGAAAGTTCTGCTCTATGCATGGCTTTTTTTTTCCCTCAGTATGAGGGCATGTCAAAGTGGCACTGGGAAGGCCTCATCCCGCACCTGTTGGGCAACATCTGAGCGCTCTGCATCATCTGCCTCATCTCCTGACGCCTCATCCTTCCTTGCTGCTGCTCACGCTCCATCTCCATCTGCAGTCCATCGCAGCGGCACTGCTCGTCGCGGATCATTCTTAGCTCGTTGCAGCACCGGTCGTAGTGGCTGTCGACGTCGTTGAGTTCATCGCCTAAACCCCGTTGCTGCTCCTGCAGGTACCGCATGCAGTGGTTCAGGTTCCGCTGCTCGACCTGCTGGCGGCATTCCTCGCGACCGGCACGGCGGTTGTCGTCAGTGACGGTAGTGGTGATGGTGGTGCGGAAGGCGGACGCGACATGGGCCACCAGGAGGAGGGCTGCTAAGAGAGCTGCGAGCTTGGCCATCGTTGAGAAAAAGTGTGGTGTTTTTGTGTAAAAGTACTAATTTGGTTTTTGTGGATATTGTAGGGGTTAAGGTGATGGGCCTCTTTATAAGGTTTTTGAGGAGTTTGCATGTGAAGTACGTGGAAGGTGGGATGGTAATAGGAGATGTGCGTGGCCAGATTGGGGTTTTCTTATATACACGTATGGTTTTTTCATGCAAAATGCTGGCAATGATCTTCTGTGTGTGTGTGTGTGTTTTTGTTTTTCGTTTTTTTGAAGTGAAGTTTGGGTTCTTATTAGGTTATAGGTGTCTTTCGTTTAGGAAGTCCTAATAATGTTTTCCACATATACTTCGTAATTTTTTTTTTTTTGGATTATGCATGGAAGATTGTTTTCATAATTTTTAGCTTAAAAGCAGATCAGCTCTTTTGTGTATTAAGTCCTTAGAGTGTTCTCCATATTCTTGTTAGGATATCATTTCTACTTATAACTAATATCATTGCCATGATTTTTTTTTTTTTTTTTTTTTTTTCCTGTGAAGGTTTGTTTCTGATTATTGGCTTAAAGCCGACCATGATCATTCTTTTTTGTCTTAAGTTCTACATGGACATTCTAATAACATTAGTTTAGACTTTTAGTACATTAAGTCTGAGATTATTATTGACGGTGAAATTTTGTCAATAAGATTATGTTGGATTATCTCTCAGTAATCTAGCGGGTTATCGGTCAAAACTGGTTATATTATTAGGAGAGTGTAATTGATTGTGCGTGAGTCTTCGAGGGGTTTCAAATTGGTATGAAAGTGTCAATAAATCAAGAGAACACTAGAGATTATAGTGGTTCGCTTTATAATAAGAGAGCTACATCCACTCGTTATTGTATATCTCTATCTTTCTTTCTTCAAAGGTTACAGAACAAGAGATCTCGCCCTCTCTCTAGGCTTTTTTAATTTTATGTCACGCCCCCCAAACGGGGTGGGTGACGTGGAGCTCGATTAGGGATTAATAAAGCAGATCCCCAACCGGGTCCTACACTTAGCTGCATTAAATATAAATAATCTACATCGTCCAGGAGCCTCTGACACACAGGGCTCCACCCCACAGGACATACAGTATCATACATACATGCTCATGTAAATAAACAATCACAACAGACATCATCCACAGTCTAGTAAATCCAAATATTAATTAAGTTTAAATAACCTTTCTCAATTTCCTTACATTTATAACAGAGGATGAACACAATCCTCACTTGCTCGATCCGTAGCACAACTCAGCTACGATGCACCGCTCCTCGAATCTCCTGGGAGGGGTTTAAACATTTGAAACATGAGCGAAAGGCCCAGTATGATATAATTTGAAATAATTTAAATAAACGAATAAATAATTAAGTGCGTAAATAAAATAAATAAGACATTCAGCCCGACAGAACAGCCGAAACCTCACATCCTTTTTCTCAAAGGAAATATAACAGAAACTAACCGTATTACAGGCTTCAGCGAGTAATTAGTACAAATTACTCACCTCACCAAGCGCCTCGCCTACCGGACCGGTTTCGGGTTCTACCCCCGAGGATGCACTCTCCGCATCCTATCTAGGCTTATAGCAATAGACTTTATTACCAGTTCACAAGATCTCTTATCTTAAGAAATCATCCGTTTAACATTATGAAATCGTTCATATGACCCCACGAACTACTCAAGCCGCGGGCCCCATGACTAGACAAGCCATGAGGTTCCATGACTAGACAAGCTATGGATTCCATGGGCAGGACAAGCCAAGGATTTCCATAAACTAACAAGCCATGGTTTTTAAAACATTTTTCTTTCGTAAATCAATCCCTTTCTTTAAAACATTTTCAAGGCCAAAATCTTCTTTGAAAACAGGCTCACAAGGAAAAGGGATAGAAATCCTACCTCACACAATCAAACCTGGGACTAGCGTTGCCTTTTCCGGCTCCCGCTTCCTCAAGCCCCTTCAGTCTGAATCCTCAGCGATCACTGATACAAGATAACACTTTAGGATCAATCCTTAGTCCTAAAGTAATCAAATCTCAATCATATACCAAGATTTCCAATTAGTGTGCCCTAATCAATTTTCATGTTTCAAATTCCATTCCAAGGGTTTTAAATATCAAATCAGGGATTAAAGATGCTAATCCTTTCATCCCAAGTCCCCAAATGAAGCTAATTTGGGTTCTCCCCGAAAACAGGGGTCAAAACATCAATTTCAGGCCAAACAGGGTCGAACCCCGTGTACACCGGTCGACCGGAGACAGAGGAGTGCATCACCACCGGTCGGCCGGTGGTGTGCATCCGGTCGACCGGTCCGGTCGGCCGGTGGCCCTAACAAGATCCGGTCGACCGATGCGGTCGATCGGTGGAGATCCCCAGTTCGCGAAAACTCGCGGAAATCAGTTCAAAAACCTGCAAATCCAGTCCCAAATCACAAGATCTCAAGAGATAACCACTAGATCCGGGTTCTATGTCCTAAAACAAGTCCAAAGAACCCAAGATCTCCAATTTCTACCATAGTTTCACTCAAAATCCATCAAAATCCGTTTTGAACCAAAAAGTAAGTTTTAAATCCGAAAACTGAAATCCAAGAGAGGTTCTTTCAAGTAATCTTACCTTGAATCCTTCTCTTGATGTTGAAAACTCTTTGAAATCACTCTTGGTTCGAATCCGGTCTTGATTTGAGACAAAAAGGGAAGAGAGAGAGGGAGAGAGAGCACGGAAATGAGAGAGAGAGAGAGAGAGAGAGAGAGAGAGAGAGAGAGAGAGAGAGAGAGAGAGAGAGAGAGAGAGAGAGAGGGAGAGTGAATGCACGGGAAGGAAGAGAAAAGGAAAAGAAAAGAAAAAGAAAAAGAAAAGAAAAAGAAAAATAAAAGAAAGTGACATGTGTAAAAATATAACAGTCAAGAAATGCGCCCATACACACTCTGGATTAAAATAAATTACTGTAAATAATTTAAATACCTTGGAATCATTTAAACTCAATTAATTAAATCAGATTAGGCACACTAATAATCTTAATTACCTTAATTAATCTCAATTAATTCTTCAGGGTGTTACATTTTATATCTCACATATTACATATGGGGCGGACCAAGACAGTGCTAGCGTTTATGCCTTTAGGAATAAATGTAACAATATTTTTTGAGACATTTTGACTATTAATAAAGATTTGTTTATTTCATATATCTATGTATTGTCTTATTTATGTTCATAATAGTTGAATGTATGATAAGCAAATTGAAAGTCTGAGACTGTCATTCTAAATCTTTAGGTCATGCATGTAATGTGAAGAACATGCAGAAGACAAGAATCTAAAGATGATAGTCTAAATCTTATGATCCACAATCGAGAGAATAAAGTTGGGTGCTTTATTCATGTTAAGATTGTTATGTTGTCTACTTCCTAACGGAGATGGCTTGTCTTGGTCGTCGGAGGTGGGACTCCATGGGTGGAGTCATTGATATAGTTTCTAATGGTGAAATCTATATTGGATTGGACCCAAGTTGAATTGTTTTAATTAATAATTCTGTTTGAATAAAACAATTCACTTTTGACGAATTATATGTTGTCATCTTAATCCTGAGATGGATGTTGAACCCGTATGCTTGACTTGTATCCTTTGATGTACTAAAGGGAGACATCCTAACATTATGTAAAGGCACACTTGCCGGTGGATTGGGGGTATGACTCGTGTATGCATAGATTCGTTATTGATAGATAGTGGAATCCATAGCTCCTATAAAAATTCAATGATATCCTCTTATGCATTATCAATGGATTGAAAAATATGAGTGCTCGGCCATTAGACTACTCTGTGTTATTTAATGGTTTACTATTTGTAATAGTACGAATAATATTTTTTCCGATGGTATGATAATGAAACATAAGATAAATGTAATCGGGAAGGTAAAACGGAACTTGACCTCAAGTCGATTATAGATATCCTATCGGGATGATACACTAATATATTGAGTCATGGAGTAGAGCTAATCAGAGCTTTGTAAATAAGCTATATAAATTGAGAGAGTGCAGCTCTAGGCTTTTAGTGGAATAGCGCTAGAGTTTTATAATCATGAGACGGACTTGTTGGTTTACAAGTAGCGTTGTGATTATAAGAGCTTGATTTATATATGTCCATCGGGTCCCTTTGCTAGCTCACATAATTTCCTGTAACGATACAGTGTATTTCCTACATATTGGTAACTTGTGTTATTTTCGTAAAAGAGGTTCAAAGTTAATTCATGGGTGATTTATCGGGTGAATTAATTGATAAATTAAATCTAGATAAATTGATTGAATTATTGTTTTAAGAGTTGTTTAATATGGGAAGACTATTATATGACTGTTTTGATCAGACAATTTCTCTATTGGGTTGCTTGAATCAAAACTGAGGCTCTATGCAAGTTTCCTGTATTGAAAAACTAGGAAAACAACTTTCATCAGTGCAGACCGGTCGACCGGTTAGTGAAGACAGGCCGACCAGCGAGTTATAACGTCTCTATCACCGGTCGACCGGTTGTAACGTAAAATGCATGCTGACATGGCAAAATTGACTCTGGATGCGATTAGAACTTTGGGAAACCTAATTGTTACGGAAGTATGACTTCCAAAACACTATAAATAGCCTATTAAGTCACTTTATTCATTAGATCACTTGAGAGACTTTTTGGAGGCTATTGATATAATATTTCAAGAGGAAAAATTGTTTAATTATCAAGAAAAATTTTTCTTTGGCTCTCTTGTGATTGGAAGGAGATCAAGAATACCAAGAGGAGATTAAACGACGTGTGCCCACCCGCACACCGATCATGGAAACAAGAATACCAAAGAAGACCAGTTGGATGAGGCTCTTCCGGTTGCTGTTTAGAATGCTTAGATCTGTTAGACGTGCAGTTTCGTAAAATCTCAAAAGGTATGATTTAGATCTTTAGTATTTATGTTATATAGCATCATGAACATGTTCTTGGTTGGCTTTGACGTTGATTAAAATTTTAAATTCCGCTATGCACTCGATGCCATTATTTTCCAACAAACAGGGGGTTATCTGATGGCTTCTCTCGAGTAGTCTATTATCCTACTTGCCTAGACCGTAGCCTTTTAGCACCTTTTGGACTGTTCACTCACCTACTTTGTCCACTATTGCGGCTTTGTAGATCTTCTGTGACTTCCATTGGTCCATTCTAGGTGGTTTATGGGCAGGTAATCATTCTCTTTGCTATTGACTTTCTCTAAACCCAGAAGTAACCTAGGGATTTCTCCCTGTCACCTCAGAGGCTATTCTTGGGATGTGGGTCAAAAATTGAGCGTCTTGCCCTCTGCGTCTATATTGTATTTCAGTAAGTCAACGCAGCCTCTGTCCCGGTCAATCCTTTCGCGGTGTCGTAGGGTCGACGGTTGCATGTCCACTGTCGAAAGCGTTCAAGGATTACTACCCCGAAATGCCTTATACGATTGACCCTTTCACCATTGGGGGAGAGGGAAATGAGCTTTGGACATTGACCGCTATCTGATGTGGCAGGTGAAGGCCACGTGGAGCTTGGTTATCGTCTGACGTGGTAAAGAATATTTTCCCTCACAATAGTTGCCCCCCAGGTCAAGGCTTTCCTTTGGACTGTCTCGAGCTTTAACTAGATTGGGATTTACTCTGACCTCTTCGTTTGCTTTGGTTGTGGGAGCCTAACTATGAACCTCCCCTGTAATGATGGTTCTGGCACTTCGGAGCCCTTCGAGAAGTGCAAATGTCGCGTTGGTATGGTCGCCATGCTGACATGGGCTCTCATTTAAACGGACAAATCTGGGTCGTTGTATTGTGTCCCTTCAGTTTCCCACTCTCCCACTAACGGTTGGATCGTGTCCCTTAGTCTTCGTCGTTGGATGTATAGTTACTTCATCGGACGACTGGGAGTCGATGGTTTTCCATTGCTATAAATAATCTTTCTGTGATCGTTCAAATCATCTTGAAACTAGGCCGACACTCTGCCAAAAATTTGATGAAGTTGGCTTTGCATAGGGAGCACACGTTGATTTGCATGCAAGTGCGCTTGGCATGAATTCTTTGTTCTGTTGTGGAAAGTTGACTTTTGTATGATCGGCTTGAAGAAGTCAGTTTTGTGTGCAAATTTTCTACATGTCAATACAAATTAATCAAGTAAATTTCTTGCATAACTATGGAATTGTTGCTAATCATTGTTATATGACATTACTCGGAAGATTCTTCTGAAATCTCAGCTATTAGAGAGGCATACATGGAACATCAAAATACTGCAGTAAAAAAGTGGAATTTAAAATTTCGTAAGAGAAAACATTGAGCGCGTTTGGAATTGATTTTAAAATGATTTTATTTTTTGTATGAAAATAGAAATGAAAATGTTTTCAATCTCAGACATAAATCATTTTTAAAAATATGTTCGGTAGTTTTATGAAGAGATTCTTTTCAGTATAAAAAAATCCATTAATCTCTCTCTCTCTCTCTCTCTCTCTCTCTCTCTCTCTCTCTCTCTCTCTCTCTCTCTCTCTCTCTCTCTCTCTCTCTCTCTCTCTCTCTCTCTCTCTCTACTCGAGAGAGGAGAAAACATAAATAACAAATTAAAAACGACTAAAAGTCATTTTTCATTTCTCTCTCGTTTTACATTAAATCAATAATCGTTTTCATTTCTGTTTTTTGTCTTTAATTGTGCCAAACACCGTTTCTCTCCCGTTTTCATTTTTTCTTTCTCAAAAAACGTGAAAACAAAAACAAAAAGAACTCCAAACCCATCCATTGTATCAAAAGATATTGAGATTAAGTTGTGAAAAAAACAAGACCGTAGAGATTTTCATGCAATTATGCTGGAATGAATTCTTTGTTCTCATTTTGAAAGTTTTATATGATTAGTTTGAAAGAATTCAATTTTGTGTGCATATTTCTGTATTTTGAAATGGAAGTAGATGGTTGGTTCCATAATTATGGAATTTGTAACTAATCATTCTTAGAATATGACATTACTCTTAAAGAGGACACTTTCTCTGCCTAATTAGCCGTATATCAGTCGTTTAGTCTAAAATTAGATTATATATCTTACCAAAATGAGGCCATAAGTACATTTAGGATAGGCATAAGATTTATGATTTTGTGGAGTTACAGATATTAACTACTAGCACTTATTTTGAGGACAAAACTCTTAAATATGAGATTTATATCTCTTTTCTTCTTGTTTCTAATTGTTATTGCTTACCGAATTAGTGTGTTTGCTCAGAATCCTCTGTACTATCCCTATTCTATACATTGAAGTGATCAATTGCCTGATTTGGTCCTTGTAATTTGCAAGATGAAGCTTTTATCAAATTGAGCTTCATTAATTAGAAATTAAATCTTGGGGTGCACAAACTTAATTGATAAAATTTTCGTCGTAATTTTTTAAATTTGCTGACTAACGAATAAGGTGAATGCTTCAACATTGACAACAATAAGTGCAGTGGCACGAGCGTCTGGCCCGATAGGAGCTAGAGACGGCACGAGCCGTCTCTGATACAAATTTAATAAGAAATAGAAAATAGAATAAAATCTTTTTTTTTTTTTTTTTTTTTTTTTAAGTCCAGCCCGTTCATTGCTAACAATAAAGTAAGATATGACATAGGGTTTGTTGTAATTCGAAAAAGTTTGAAGTTAAATTACAATTTTATTCATATTTGTTTATAAAAATTTGAGTTAAAATTTTGTTTTAACTCGAGTTTTAATTTGAGTTTGAAGTTATTATTCAAGTTCATGTTCGTTTATAAAATTTGAGTTAAAACTCTGTTTTAACTCAAGTTTTACCTTAAGTTTGAAACTAAAATCTAAAGTTCAAGTTTCCCATTCAACTCAAATTCTTAAACTCAAATTCAAGTTAATATTAAGTTCTTAAACTCATTCAAATTAATGCTCAAATTCTTAAACTCAAATTCAAGTTAATAAACATTATTTTTTCTATTATTAAAAACGTCATAACTTTTTCGTTTTGTTTTATTCTAATTAATTCTGATTGAGATGATTTTTTTTATGCTTTCACAACGAAAAGACGAATAAAACTCCACTATATACCCTATTAAAATTTTAATTTTTCATCACCACTCAGTTTTTATTAAAATACTATCTAAATACAAATTTAAATTTTAACTCACTTAAACACAAATTCAAATAGATCTTCAATTTAAATCATAACTCAAATATGCACATCTAAATACAAACTCAAATTACAACTTTTAACTTAAATTATAACTCAAAATTTACACTTAAATCACCATAACTCAAAAATGTAACCGAACAAGTCCTAAGACTTCATTTTTATTCAAGAGAGAGCCATTAAAAGCCCTTCGAAACAGAAACTATACAAAAACACAACTACAGATAAAAGAGCACACGATAATGTGCTTGCTCAAACCACAGAAGCCTCTTTAGCCGTATCTAACACTTTGCAGAAAGTTCTGCTCTATGCATGGCTTTTTTTTTTCCCTCAGTATGAGGGCATGTCAAAGTGGCACTGGGAAGGCCTCATCCCGCACCTGTTGGGCAACATCTGAGCGCTCTGCATCATCTGCCTCATCTCCTGACGCCTCATCCTTCCTTGCTGCTGCTCACGCTCCATCTCCATCTGCAGTCCATCGCAGCGGCACTGCTCGTCGCGGATCATTCTTAGCTCGTTGCAGCACCGGTCGTAGTGGCTGTCGACGTCGTTGAGTTCATCGCCTAAACCCCGTTGCTGCTCCTGCAGGTACCGCATGCAGTGGTTCAGGTTCCGCTGCTCGACCTGCTGGCGGCATTCCTCGCGACCGGCACGGCGGTTGTCGTCAGTGACGGTAGTGGTGATGGTGGTGCGGAAGGCGGACGCGACATGGGCCACCAGGAGGAGGGCTGCTAAGAGAGCTGCGAGCTTGGCCATCGTTGAGAAAAAGTTTGGTGTTTTTGTGTAAAAGTACTAATTTGGTTTTTGTGGATATTGTAGGGGTTAAGGTGATGGGCCTATTTATAAGGTTTTTGAGGAGTTTGCATGTGAAGTACGTGGAAGGTGGGATGGTAATAGGAGATGTGCGTAGCCAGATGGGGGTTTTCTTATTTCCACGTATGGATTTTTCATGCAAAATGCTGGCAATGATCTTCTGGTTTTATTTTTTTTTTTGTTTGAAGTGAAGCTTGGTTTCTTATTAGCTTATAGGTGTCTTTTGTTTAGGAAGTCCTAAGAATGTTTTCCACATATCCTTCGTAATATATATATATATATTTTTTGGATTATGCACGGAAGATTGTTTTCATAATTTTTAGCTTAAAAGCAGATCAGCTCTTTTGTGTATTAAGTCCAAAGAGTGTTCTCCACATTCTTTTTAGGATATCATTGCTACTTATAAAAGCAGTTCAGTTCTTTTGTTAGGATATCATTGTGTATTAAGTCCTAAGAGCTTTTTTTTTTGTTTTGTTTTTTTCATGTGAAGGTTTGTTTCTGATCATTGGCTTAAAGCAGACCATGATCATTCTTTTTTGTCTTAAGTTCTACATGGACATTCTAATAACATTTTTAGTACATTAAATCTGAGATTATGATGGCCAAGTTGGTCTTGAGTTATTAATTTGCAGAAATATTGTTTGATTGTAATGGTCAGGTGGTGGTTTTTTCGGCTCTAATTTGATAGAGTTGGCTTTGCATGGGGAGCACACGTTGATTTTCATGCAAGTGCGCTTGGCATGAGTTCTTTGTTCTGTTGTGGAAAGTTGACTTTTGTATGATCGGCTTGAAGAAGTCAGTTTTGTGTGCAAATTTTCTACATGTCAATACAATTTAATCAATTAAATTTCTTGCATAACTATGGAATTGTTGCTAATCATTGTTATATGACATTACTCAAAAGGAAGATTATGCTGAAGTCTCAGATATTAGAGAGACATTCATATGGAACATCAATGCACTGGCCACCATAATTAATAGAATGTATGCGTTTTTTTATAAGGTTCATAGTGTGTGGTGTTGGACGTTACTGATGTCATTACAGATATTAACTACTTGTCTCCCTAGCTCGTAAGATCTTAAAATTTCGTATCGCTCTTTATGGGACAGATTGATATGTCATCGATCTGATGGGTAAATATATTGAAAAAGATACACGATTATGTTGTAATATATAACTGATACCTAGGGCTTCTTTCCCCCTCCCCATCTTTTAAGGCTTTGTTAGGTAAGAGTAAAAGACAATAAGGAAAGAAAGGTATATAACTTAGTTAGGTGAGGAAAATAGAGAGTGAAAAACATGTTTTTCTCTTATTGTGTTTGGTATGCAATTTCCTAATATAATCTCTCTATTGGAAGAGATTGAAACTGGGTTTTTGAAGGATTTGAAATCTTTCAATCAGTACATTCTCTCATTTTTTTCTCTCATACCAAACAACCATGTGTCCTGAAATCCTTACACTTTTGTCATCCCTTTTCTTCTAAGTTTCCCTCATACCAAATAAGCTCTAACACAAAAAATAATTATTAAGAGGAAAAACTCTTTCATTAGTGCTTGAAATTAATTAGTTTATCATGATAATCGAAAAGAGATAGATAAACAAACAGAAAAGCACTGCATTTTAATGTATAATCTTATATATAAATATTAATTATAGGCAGATCCATACTCTTCTTTTTGTTTTTAATTGTTATTGCTTAACAAATTGGTGTATTAGCTCAATACCCTCTGTAGCCCATTATCTGTGTAACCCTTATACATCGAAATAGTTAATGGCCGGATTTGGTCCTTGTTGCAAGACACACAGGGTCCGTTTATTTAATGCATTTAAATTTAAAATTATTGATTCTATTGCTGTATTTTTCTCTCATAAAAATTTAAATATTTTTCTCTCATAGAAAATAACAAAAATTTAAATATTTTTCTCTTATAGAAAATTTAAATTTCAAACATATTTAAATTTCAAACGTAATTTAATCAATAATCATAATTTGAATATACATTCTAAACAACCTAATAAAGCTTTATCAAATAATGCTTTTTCTTTCATGAGAAATTAAACTCTAATTCGCGTACATAACTAGTGCTAAAACTTTAGACGGGCCGTCCGCGACCACCGAAAATTCTAATTTTTTACCCAATGTCCGAGCCCGTCCGAGCCTGAATTTTTGGGCTACTTGACCCGACCCGAAAAACTTCTTGGATGGGCTTCCCGGTCGGGTTGCTCGAGCCCGACCTAGTTGCCTGAGTTTTTTTAAATATTATATATATATATATATTACAATTTGAAATTTGAAATGAACACATGAACTATATAAAAAATTATTTCTTTATTGATTTTTAAATTTGTAATTCATGATTGCCTCGTTAAAAATCTTACCAAGAAAAACCCAATTGAGATAAAAACTTGGTAAGACAAAAAGAGTGCAATCATTGTGAGACAAATTACAAATTTGACGAACTTACAAAGTCTATACAAGATTACAATAATACTATACAAAGTAAATAAATATTTACAAATCATAATAATAGAATTTAATTTGAAGTAGAAGGATCGTCTTGAAAATTAAAAGTTAATCTATTAAATTCGTTGATCCATTCTTGGCTTGACCGTGAAATTGTATCGTGTAAGCGTTGGTCAGAACGATCCTAATCCTTGATGCACACCAAAGCTTCAATAATATCCTATTGCAATGCGTTTCTTCGTTCTTCCAGTATTCGACCGGTTGTACTGAATGCTTGTTCGGCTGAAACAGTGGAGACTGGGATTGAAAAAATATCCATTGCCAATCGAGTTAGGGTCGGCCAAGTTAATGCTAGTGCCCTCTACCACCGAATCAAATCAAACATTTCACTATTGTCGACAACTAAGCCCTCACTCAGGTACGCCATTAACTCGTTGAAGCCGCCGCTCTTGTCACCACCACTTGATGAAGATCCACTCCTAGATTCTTCTTGACCTTGAGTCGTCGTTGTCTTCTTCTTCTTCTTCTTCAACCCGAAAACATTCAAGAATGAATGTGGATTGTCGTCTCGTTATTGCAGTTGTTTTACACGAGGTGTGTTTCTAAACCTACTTTCATAAGAGCTATAGAGAGATAATATTTTTTTCCTTTATAATAGAAAATTGGTTAGAACAGTCGATATCTACAAAGTCACCCAAGTTTTCTAATCCACTTTCTAAACCTAATAATTTTAATCTAGGGTCGAAAATAACACCAAAACATACAATATTGGTAATTTAGACCAATATTTTTTAAACTTCTTCTCCATTGAAGCAATAAGAACTCCTAAAACCTCGTGTGTTCTAAATTCACTAAATAATATAGCTATTCTTAAAAGTTCTCCTAACACTAATGGCGACGCTGGGTAATAAGTTCTACTATGCTTTAAAGTAACTTCATGAAATCTACCTAAAAAGTTATACAAGAGTTCGGCAAGTTGCCAATCAGTTTCGTCTATAAATTCTGGTCCTAATTTTACACTAACATAGTTAGTTATAGCATCTTTATAGGGGATGCATTGTTCAAGCATAATGTAAGTGGAGTTCCATCTTACGGGCATATCTAGGGCTAATGCTCTAAGATTTTGATTACATGCTTGTAGAAACCTAAACCAATATTGTATTCTTTGATTATTACTTTGAATCTAAGCAATGTTATTTCTAATTCTTTTAATATGACCTGACATTGATTTTAAACTAGATTTTACTATTAAATTAATTATATGGCATGCATAACATTGGTGAAATATATCATTATTACCGAATAAACTTAAATCATTTTCAAAAAGTTCTATTGCTTTAGTATTCGCAGTAGCATTATCTAATGTTATGACCATTACTCTATCCCTTAAACTATATTCATTAATGACAGATAAAATTATATTATATATTAAATTAGAGGTATGTGATCCTATAACACATTTAAAACCTAATATTCTCTTATCTAAATCAAAACCTTTAAAATAATGTCTGGCTACAACTAAATAATCTTTGTTGGCAACGGCGGACTAAATATCCGCTGTTAACGCAACGTAACCACTAGTAGAGTATAAAAGGTTGATTAATGCTTTCCTTTCTTGTTTATATAATTTTAATGCATCTTTCCTAAGAGTAGTTCTTGAAAAAAATTGTGCATTAGGATTATGTACAATTTTAACATAACGCTGCCAATTTATTTGTTCGATAAAACTAAGTGCTTGATCTAATGTGGCTACTAATCGTGCCATTTTCATACGATCGACTTGCGGATCGTATTTCCACGTGCTTACACCGTTAGTTTAACAGTCAAATGATAATTGTGTTTGGTGGAGATCGGCTCCGCCTCCCTGCTTTTGAAGACACTTTTCAAAGTGTCTTCTCAAGTGTGTAGTACCGTGAATAGTATTACCTTGTGATTTATCACTACAATATTTACATTGAAATATGTATTTAACGTTACCGTTATTGTTGACCTCCTCGAATGAGTTGAAGTGCTCCCAAATTGTTGAGGTGCGCTTGCATTTCTTCTTAGAACTTGCAACACTTGCACTAGCACTTCCGCTTCCCTCTCCTCCATGCACACCACCATTACGTCGACGACCTCTAATACGTCCACCAGGGCTCGAATTTACAGTTTTCTCAATAGCTCTTTCTGTTGTTTGTGATTCATGCGTTTGAAAAACATTAGTAGAAAATTGCCCTTCTTCGATGTTGAATTGGGCATCAATGGGAATATCACCAACATAACCAGAAGAAGCCATTATGAAAAATAAGAGAGATTAAGAGCGCTTTGAGAGAGATTAAGAGATCGGGAGAGATTTAAGCGAGATTAAGAGAGATTTGAGAGAGATTAAGAGAGGTTTGAGAGAGATTGAGAGAAATTAAGAGAGGAAGAGAGTTTTTGGGTGAGGAAAATGGTTGGGGGAGGGGGGTATTTATAGGATTTTTTTTGGGTTGAAAAAAAAAATTTCCCTCAAATTTTCAGTTCCAACGGTAACAAAAATTCGGATCGGATCGGGTTCAGGCAGTTCAGACAACGGTAAAAAAATAGCCATTAGGACCGGACAGGCCGGGCGGCGGGTTGGGCCGGGCAAAAAATAGCCGTTGCATTCAAAATTTGGGACAAAACGGGGCTAATGGTCAAAAAATTCGGGTCTGACAAAATTCAAAACCATTTTTTGGGCAAAATTCGGGCTACGGATCGGGCTCCGGTTATGCGGAAAAATTCAAAAAAAATTTCCGGTGGACGGCGGTCTCAGCTTCTCTACCGGCAGCGCCCTGCCGGGAATGGATTTTTCTTGGGTTGGCTGAACCCGAGCCCCACTAAAATGGTCAGACAGGCGACAAATAGAGCCTGCCCACTGAGTTTGAAAATTTTCAAGCTTCAAGCAGGCCCGCCGCCGAAACTTTCAGCACTATGCATAACGAAAGTGACATACAGCATTTATGTTGGTTAACAGCTGTCATGAAAACACTAGAATTAAACTTAATGGATGCCCTTTTCTGTTTTTTCTTTTTATGACTATTCTTTTTAGAGAAGTAAAGATATTTAAAACCATATCAAAAAGGTGTTGAGTTGGTTTATATACTTTCACACTTTTTTGTCTCTCCTCTCTCTCTTCTCCCTGCGTTTGACTATTTCCCATTCCAAACAGGATTTTTTGGTGAAGCTGTGCATCTTATTATTTCTTACCAACTAACAATTTCACCAACTTCGGAGGACTTTTCAGGATTTTTTTTTCCCTTTTATATTCAATGAGTTCTGTTTGTGGATTGATTATATAATAAGCCTATAACAGGAGCGCTCTTATCATTCTTATCAATATCATCTTTACTGTAAGTTGTGAAGAATGTGATTGAAGTCTAATCATGTCCTGATAAATATTGCCTTATTCTAGTTTTTACTATGAATGAGGTCCTGCTTATATGTTAACCATAAATATTGCCTTATTCTAGTTTTTATTATAAATGGGCTGCTGATTATATATTAACTAGAGTGAGGTTAGAGAAAACAAATAAATTTAAAAGATGTGCGATTTTCTCTTGTATCTTTTTTATCATAATAAATTACTACAAAGGAACGGCTGAAAGAAGATGTGAGATAGCAACGGTTGAAAGATTGAGGAAAACTTTTTGTGTGTTTGTTTTTTACTTGATTTCTTTTTCCAGGATTAAGATATCTAATTCTTATTCTAAATTAAAACGACTTTATTCATAGAGCCTGATCTAAAAAGCCCCCAACAACAAAACCTCGAAGTACTAGTCTACCAGAGAAAGAGCACACGACAATGTGCTAATTTACTTTGATCAATAGGAGGACATTTCAAAGTCGCACTCAGTAGGCCCCACCCTGCACATGTTGGGCAACCTCCGAGCGCTCTGCATAATCTGGCCCATCTCCCGAGGCCTCATGGAGCCTCTCTCCTGCTCCTGCTGCATCTCCATCCGCAGCCCCTCGCACCTGCACCTCTCGTCCCTTATCATCCTCAGCTCGTTGCAGCACCGCTGGAAATCCGCCTGGCCATTGAGTTCCTTGGCGTCGGCGCCCTCGTCGGAGCCCCCTCGGCGGCCCCCCCGCTGCTCCTGCTGCTGCTCCTCCCTCAGGTACCGGGAGCAGTGGCTCAGGTCCCGCTGCTGGATCTGCTGGCGGCATTGCTCGCTGCCGCGGTGGCTGGGGCGGTTGTCGACGGCGTCGGTCTCGACGGTGGTGATGGTGGAGTGGAAGGCGGCCGAGGCGTGGGCCACCAGGAAGAGGGCTGCCAGGAAGGCTGCGAGCTTGGCCATTATTGATGAGGAAAGTCAATTTGTATGTTTTTGGTGGAAGTAGGGAGCTATTTATAAGGTATTTTAAGGGTTTGCATGTCAAGTACGTGGAAAATGGGATAGTCAGTAGATTTGCGTGTCGAGATGGAGGATTTCAGCTTCTTTCCACGTATGGTTTTTTCATGCAAAATGCTGGCATGATCATCAACTGGTTTTTGCTTTTGTTTTGTTATGAAGATTGGTTTTTTATCAGTCTCTTTCTTTGTCATTTTAGTCCCAAGATCAGTACTATTGATCAATACAGCAATATTAGTACTTATTTAAGAATATTGTTACCATGGATATTGTTACCTTCAAGAAAAAAAAAAAAAATTGTTACGATGGATTGTTAGTTGTTTTGTCGTGAAGATTGGTTTCTGATTAGCATAAACTATATTATCTCTTTTGTGTATTAAAGTTCTAACTTCTATGAATGCTTATAATGTTACTGTTAAGGGTATCGTTAGTACTAATTAATTATTAGCATAATTATTATAGTGAATTCTTAATTTTATGTTTTTAATTTATGTGAAGATTAGTTTCTTACGCCTCATTCATTTTGCTCGTTTGAGTTAAAAACTTGAGTTGAAAAATAAATTCATGTGAGAAAAAATAGAGTACTAAAAAAAATTAAATTTAAATTTATATAAAAAAAAACACGCAATAAAAACTGAGTTATGATTTAAACCAGCGAAACAAACAGACCTTATAATTAACTTAAAGCAGATCAGTCTCCTTTGTGTATTGAGTCCCAAGAGTGTATATCATGTTATTACACGTAAGGACAGCATTAGTACATATCAACACTAATATTGAATGGAATGGAGACAATTTGTTTCTGATCACTAGCTTAAAGTAGATCATGTTCTAGTGATTGTAATGTACGACGTTCACTCTAAGGATAAGATCATGTTCTTGTTTCTAATTGTTTGAAAAATTAGCGTGTTAGATCAATTCTTTGTTATTGTTAGGTGAGCAGATTGCTAAATTTACACGTAGAGTGCATATATATATATATATATATATGTCTAAATTTTTATCTTAATTAATATCCTTTCAATTAATATAATTATTTATCTAATTAAAAAGGTATTAATAAAAAATAAAGAGTGAAAATTTAGAGTTATACATTTTAATGAGTATTTATCCCCTTTCGCTTGGTATATTTACCTTATTAGCTCAAAATTGACGTGCATTTTAGATTCATTCGAAAAGTATATCCTTATTAAATATTGCCGCAATGCAAGCACACTATTGGATTGTATAATTGGATTTTTTTTTCTTCTTTTGAGTTTGGATATGGGTTTTCTTTAAGGATTTGTTGACTGAATTTGTGTGTGCACGTAAGATGTAGAAAAACTTTGAATTTTTTAAACCACAATTCCCACCTAAAGCTATCCCCAACATCTTCCCATTCATTAGATCACCATTGTACTAATGCAACTTATCTAATGGAGTCACTTTTGTTCTTCATATTTTTAATTTCCTAAATTACGAAGAGAAATACATTTAAAAAAGGGAACATACAAAATCCCAAGAAAATCAGGGACACAAGCATTGAAAATCATATACAGCTTACTCAAAATGCTTCTCTAATATATATATATATATATATATATATATATATATATATCTGAGTTAATTTTTATAATTTTTTTTTTAAATTCAAGGACTAAATTACGAAGAGAAATACATTTATAAAAGGGAACATACAAAATCCCAAGAAAATCAGGGACACAAGTATTGAAAATCATATACATCTTACTCAAAATGCTTCTCATATATATATATATATATATTAATGGTGTTTTTCTGATAACTCATGATTATCTCTCTAAAAACACTCGCAGTGACTCTCACGGTTTAATTAAGGATTAAGACTGAAAATTATGTAAAGGAGACAGTGATTTTATAATGGTTCGGCAATAACTCTTTGTCTAATCCACTTGTAAATGCACTAATATGTTCTCAGATTACAAACTCTCTTAGAGTTATGAAATGGTGCGTAACCCTTTTTTGGGTTTTTTTTGGCTCTATTTATAGGCCTTTACATGTAACTATGCCTTCTCTGTTCTCAAGGAGGAAGCCATCTTCTATCCTTGATCCGCGGGAGGGTAGGTGAGTTTTCATGATGACAACCTCAGGAAATGCGACTGATCCCTCTCATTTGCTGCCTGATTTCCTGACTCCTGCAGTAGCCGTTGGATTAGTAATTCCTTCCCCGAGCGTTTATGCCCTTAGGAATAAATGTAACAATTTTCTTCGAGACATTTTGACTATTAATAAAGATTTGTTTATTTCATATATCTATGTATTGTCCTCTTTATGTTCATAATAGTTGAATGTATGATAAGCAAACAAAAGTCCGAGACCGTCATTCTAAATCTTTAGATCATGCATGTAATGTGAAGAACATGCGGAGACAAGAATCTAAAGATGATAGTCTAAATCTTATGATCCACAATCGAGGGAATAAAGTTGGGCGCTTTATTCATGTTAAGATTGTTATGTTGTCTACTTCCTAACGGAGACGGCTTGTCTTGGTCGTCGGAGGTGGGACTCCATGGGTAGAGACATTGATATAGTTTCTAATGGTGAAATCTATATTGGATCGGACCAAAGATGAATTGTTTTAATTAATAATTCTGTTTGAATAAAACAATTCACTTTTGACGAATTATATGTTGTCATCTTAATCCTGAGATGGATGATGAACCCGTATACTTGACTTGTATCCTTTGATGTACTAGAGGGAGACATCCTGACATTATGTAAAGGTACGCTTGCCGGTACATTGGGGGTATGACTCGTGTATGCGTAGATTCGTTATTCATAGATAGTGGAATCCATAGCTCCTATAAAGAGTCAATGATATCCTCTTATGCATTATCGGTGGATTGGAAAATACGAGCGCTCGGCTATTAGACTACTCTGTGTTATCTAATGGTTTACTGTTTGTAATAGTATGAATAGTGTTTTTCCAATGGTTTGATAATGGAACATAAGACAAATGTAATCGGGAAGGTAAAAACAGAACTTGACCTCAAGTCGATTATGGATATCCTATGGGGATGATATACTAATATATTGAGTCATGGACTAGAGCTAATTAGAGCTTTGTAAATACGCTATATAAATTGAGAGTGCAGCTCTAGGCTTTTAGTGGAATAGCGCTAGAGTTTTATAATCATGAGACGGACTTGTTGGTTTACAAGTAGCGTTGTGATTATAGGAGCTTGATTTATATATGTCCATCGGGTCCCTTTGCTAGCTCACATAATTTCCTGAACGATACGGTGTATTTCCTACATATTGGTAACTTGTGTTATTTCCGTAAAAGAGGTTCAAAGTTAATTCATGAGTGATTTATCGGGTGAATTAATTGATAAATTAATTCTAGATAAATTGGTTGAATTATTGTTTTAAGAGTTGTTTAATGTGGGAAGACTATTATATGACTGTTTTGATCAGGCAATTTCTCTATTGGGTTGCTTGAATCAAAATTGAGGCTCTATGCAAGTTTCCCATGTTGAAGAACTAGGAAAACAACTTTCGTCAGGCAGACAAGTTGACCGGTGGGTAGACCGGTCACAAATCGACCGTCCGTCCGACCGGTCACAGTCGACCGGTGGGTAGACCGGTTTGTGAAGGACCGGTCGACCGGTGAGTTATAACGCTCTCTCCTCCGATCGACCGGTTGTAACGCCGTAACGCGGTCGATGTGGCAAAATCGACTCGAAAAGCGATTAAATCTTTGGGAAACCTAATTGTTACGGAAGTATGACTTCCTAAACAAAAAGATAAATAGCCTATTAAGTCACTTTACTCAATAGATCACTAGAGAGACTTTTGGAGGCTATTGATAAGAGATTCCAAGAGGAAAAATTGTTTAATTATCAAGAACAATTTTTCTTTGTCTCTCTTGTGATTGGAAGGAGATTGAGAATACCAAGAGGAGATGAAACGGTGTGCCCACCCGCACAATCGATCGTGGAAACGAGAATAACAAAGAAGACCAGTTGGTTGAGGCTCTTCCGGTTCTTTGTTTGGAACGCTTAGATCCATCGGGTCGACGTGCGGTTTCACGAAATCTCAAAAGGTATGATTTAGATCTTTAGTATTTATGTTATATAGCATCATGAACATGTTCTTGTTTGGCTTTGACGTTGATTAAAATTTTTAAAATTCCGCTGCGCACTCGATGCCATTATTTTCCAACAATTGGTATCAGAGCCATGGTTATTTGTTCATGATTATGCTATGTACATAGATTTGTGATCTAAAAATATATCTTTTATGCTTGAATTGATATTTTAGAGAGATGGCACTCTAGGGTTTCTATATTATGTTGTTGTCATGAATATATGGTGAATGAATGATTAAATAATTATTATTGGTTGTCATTTATGAATTATCAATGATTATTTATTATTTAATTTTTATCGGTTATGGTTCCTTAGAGTTTAGAATGGTTGTATAGGAATTTGTTCTTTACAATGTAATTAGATGTGCGGCCTATCATCGCCGTTAGGGTTTATTTTATTTTCTCTAGTAGAAATTTTGTAAACCGGAAAACGGTATAGGAATTTTTATGTAAAATTCTTGAAGGAGATTGAAGATGGAGGAGATGAAGGTATCTAATTTTTCCTTGGTTTATAAAATTGTTTTGTGTTTTTTGAATAAATTGAAAAACTGCTTTGATTTCTGAAAATCTGGGTTACTGTCGCACGGGCACCGGTCGACCGGTTAGTGTAAGGCGGTCGACCGGTAGAGTATAACTACTCTGTCTCCGGTTGACCGGACCTAATGGGACAGTACACGATTTTGTAGTTTTTTGAGATTTTTTCAAGAAAACATGGAAAATAATTTTATGATAACAAGAATTAGATTGTGATGAAGAATTCAAGGACAACCGGGAAGATTCAAGATGAAGAATCGATATATGTTTCGATTATTCTTTGTAATCTTTAATTTCTTTCTTTTCTCTAGGATGGAACCATAATATTACGGTTATTATTATTATTATGCTTGTTGCCTAGCTTAATTACTTTGTATGATTGCATATAATATGATTTGCTATATATGTGATAACATGTCATATAGAATAGGGAGTGCCGCTCATTAAAATTGTTCATGCATATTTCTTAACATAAAACCTTGTTTTTTCAAAAGATTGAGTGGGTGAGGGTTTTTTGAAGAAAAGACCCATGGCCTCCATTGTTGGTCTGCAGGTAACACATGGTGATACCGACCCCTAGGAAGGGATTCATTATGTACCGGTGTGGATCTCCGAAAGGATAATTTATTTGAGCATATTTTTATGGTTGTACACCCCTAGGTGACAATTGTAATATATGGATCAAATAGTTGAAATGATGGTTATACACTCAAGATTAATTTAATTATTAATCTCCCCTAGGAACTCTGATAATTAAATTAATGGCCAAAGAAAACAATTATCAATATATGCTGGACAGAGATTGATCCGGATGGTATATATTGATCGGAGGGGATCCGTGTTCCCAATTAAATTTTGCATGAGCTCCCCTAGGAGACTTACAAAATTTTGAGTTGGGAATTATCGTTGTAAGGTTGTGATTTTTTCAAGGTTTTGACACACAAACATATTTGTTGCATTATAACATGTATATATGTTTGATCACTAAATGTTTATGCAAGTTTGCTTATACTAGATATATGAATGTTTATTGTAGATCAAAATGTCTTCTAGCGCATTATCATCGATACTTAATAAACACAACTTAATCAAGAGAATTTTACCGATTGGAAAAGGAACCTAAAGATCGTCCCTAACCTTTGAGAAACCGAATTTCGTATCTTGAACACACCTTGTCCTCCGAGCCACCGCTGATGCTCCTAATGAGGTTTTCATAGCGTATCAACGCCGGAAGGACTCGATGATATGGCTCATTGTTATATGATGGCGAGCATGTCCATCGTCTTTGCAAGCACAACATGAAGATTACATAATCGCTCGTCGATTATGGATAATCTTGAGGACATGTTCGCGCCAAGTCTGAAAAAACGCCGGAAGCCCTTAGTAACCTCATTAATCGCATGTAAGGCTGGGTATTCCATAAAGGAACATATGTCAAGGTGATGGGCTATTTGGCTCAAGTTCGGACCAATGGGGCCGACATCGATGCCGAGTCTCAACTGACCATGATCTTTGAGACTTTGTCGAAGGAATATATTCCGTTTAGGGCAACGCTCAATTTGAGCGCTAGACAGAATATAACCCCGACAGAGTTGATGCAAGAACTCCAAAAGTTCGAGCGGATGATCAAGGGGTCAACTATTGTGGAAGCCAACTTTGTTTGGCATCTTCTTCCAAACCCCTTCAGTGGAATGGAAAGAAGAAGCAAGTAGCTAAGAAGGAGAGTTCTTCGGCCCGCCAAACAAGGGCAAGAACAAGAAGAAGAGGAACCCGAACAAGCTTAAATGCTTTCATTGCGGGAAGGTGGGGCACATGAAGAAGAATTGCAAAGACTACCTAGCCGTTAAAGGCAAAGGAGGTGAGTGTGATCTTTTGATTGTGGAAGCATGTCTAGTTGAGGAATCCAAAGTGACAATCGGGTCATAGATTTTGGAGCAACTAATCATGTATGTGTTTCTCTGCGGGGTTCAAGCAAACGAGAAGTCTTCTAAATGAAAGCTTCACGTTAAGGATGGGCGATGGAACATTGGTGTTGGTTGAAGAAAGTGGGAGACGTCCATCTTTATTTTGATAGTTATAGGAGTTTATTTTTTGAGACTGCTTTTTATGTTCCTCAATTTAAGAGGAATCTTATTTCATTTGCTTGTTTATTTAAAGATTCTTATTCAGTTTCTTTTAATAATAAAGTTGTGATTCGTAAAAACAAGTCTTTTATCCGTGATGGATGGATGCAAAATAATCTATATTTTATCAAACCTAAGATGGAGTCATCAAGCTAAACACTTTGAAGTTGTTAATAACTCTAAAAGGCTTAAAACTTCTCACTCTAATGAGACATATCTTTGGCATTTGCGACTTGGTCACATTAGCCTTAACAGGATACAGAGGTTGGTAAAGGATAGACCTTTAAGTTCTTTAAAGGTTGAGTCCTTACCCCAATGTGAATCTTGTTTGGAGGGCAAAATGACCAAAAAACCATTTGGGTCTAAAGGCAATAGGGCTGAAGATGTTCTTGAACTTGTGCATAGTGATGTTTGTGGTCCCATGAACATCAAGGCAAGAGGAGGGTATGAGTATTACGTCACTTTTATTGGCGATTACTCAAGATATGGTTATGTGTACCTATTGCATCACAAAAGCGAAACTTTTGATAAATTCAGGGAGTTTCGGGCAAGTGGAAAAGCAACCGGTAAAACCCATAAAGGCACTTCGATCCGATCGAGGTGGAGAATACCTCTCCGATGAGTTCACCGGATACTTATTAGAGAATGGGATTCTATCCCATTTAATCGCACCGCACTCCACGCAGAGAATGGTGTAGCCGAGAGAAGAAATAGAACCTTGTTGGACATGGTACGGTCCATGATGAGTTATTCGACATTGCCTATATCTTTACGGGGATATGCTTTACAAACTGCATGTTATCTTCTCAACAACGTGTCAACAAAGTCGGTTCCTAAAACTCCTCACGAGTTGTGGACCAGGCGGGAAGACATCCTTGAACCATATTCGCATATGGGGATGTCCTGCACATGTCCCGGACAAGGAAGCGAACAAGTTGGAAGCACGCTCAAGTATGCATTTTTGTAGGTTATCCGAGAGGGACAAAAGGGGTTATTTCTATAATCCCAAGGAAAATAAAGTCGTGGTTTCAACGAATGCAACATTCCTTGAGGAAAGTTACATGAACGACTTTTAAGCCTCGTAGCAAAATAGTGCTTGAGGAAATGTCGAGTGACTTAGTCATACCAACTGCCCTTTGGAAACCGGTCCAATCGTAGAGAAGAGGAAACCCAACAACAATCTAAGGGGCTTCAGAGGGGAGGATCGACATGAACCCGAGAGATTCATGGCTAATGGGGAAACCTTTTTTGGCGTAATCTCCGAACATGAGAGAGATCCTTATACTTACAAAGAAGCTATGGAGGATATTGATGCAAACCTCTGACAGAAGCCATGAAAGTCGAGATGAAATCTATGGATTTTAATCTAGTCTGGGAACTTGTAGATCTTCCCGATGGGATTAAGCCCATTGGGTGTAAATGGGTCTACAAGAGAAAGAGAAATGCAGAAGGAAAGGTCGAAACCTATAAGGCTAGACTGGTAGCTAAGGGATACACGCAAAAGGAAGGAATCGACTACGAGGAAACCTTTTCGCCTGTAGCCATGCTTAAGTCCATCCGCATTCTCTTATCCATTGCGGCTGCTCTCGACTACGAGATCTGGCAAATGGATGTCAAGACGGCGTTCTTGAACGGCCATCTTGAGGAGAGTATCTATTGTTGGGAATAGTGTCCTGAAAGCATGAGATGTAAAAGGATATTTATTATTTATTTAATAAAATAGTTTATTCATCATTTTATGTGCATATATTTATGAATATTTTATGAATATCAAATAAAATTCCTTGATTATTTATGTAACCTTAAACATTGTATATAAGTGTTATATACAAGAGGATAATGTTTAAGGATAATAATCAAAAGTAATTGTTCATAATGAATTTAATTAAAGTTCGGAATCTTTAATTAAAACATTATAAATACATGTCATTCCCATTTAGAATGGAACGGTGTTATCCGCACTGTTAATATGGCGAGATATTGAATGAGTGTATTTCACATAATGAGATTATGTGGAACATGGACGCAGACACAATATGAATTTCTAATAATTTCCGTTAAGCATAGAAATTCTAATTGAGTCTACTGATGGTCATATATAGAATGATCTTAATCCTGAGTTCTTAACAAACTCCTATTTATGGATTTATGTCTTTTGATTTACTCGGCACGATTCTTAAGAGACCCCTGAATCCTATTCCTTGTATTTTGGAGACATAATGAAATAGGTAGCTGGGAATGTTATTATACGAGATGGAATCCATTCCTTCTTGAGAAAGAAGCGTATAAATAATTCTCTTGAGTGTTGATTCGGTACTTGGATTAGTAAGAGCGCCCGGTTCATGAATGTGTTTTATGAATCACTATCCATTAGAGAATCAATGGTACTCAAGGATAAAGATGTAATTAGAGAGGTTAACGGATTCTACCCCGACTCTAATTATGAATTATTTATGGAGGATCGATCTATATGCAATGACTATATCAAATGGACACTTCACGTTTAGAAGTAATTAATGTCTATAATTCCGAGAGTGCAATTCCAAGTTTATAGTGGTGTAACTGTTTGAATTAATAGAATTAATTAATTAATTAAAGTGTTTAATTAATTATTAATTTTATTGGAGCTCAGAATTATAGGTCCATTAGTCCCCAAGCGTCGTCCTTGTAATTCTACCGCACACAAAGGGCAAAATGGGAATTTTAGAATTACAAATTCAAATTAAATACTCAAGAATAATTAATTGAGAATTAATTATTATTTAAATAATGAGATTATTTAAATTTGAATTTGAACATATCTAGATTTATCCATTTAAACTTATTTGATAAGTTGTTCAATTTAGAATTCAAATTAATTTAAGTTTGACTTAAATTCAATTTGAATCAATTAAAATTGGACTCTTGGATAATGGATAAAATATCTTCCTTCCCTATCTTATTTAGGTGCCACACACAAAAGGGATAAATCCCTAGGGTGGCGGCCATTAAGAGATAAGGGAAGGGATTTTTGTTCCAAAATTCAAAATTGGAGATAAGGATTTGATCCTATTTTGAAGTTTGACTTCTTCTCTTTAAATATGAGATAAATGGAAAATTGTGAGACAATTTTTGAAACACTTTTCAGCCCTAGAGAAAGTGTGTGGCGGAATTCTCATATAGCAAAAAAAAAAAGAGAGTGAAAATTTTTCTCCAAAAATTCCACATCGTGCATGCGTTGGTGTTTGTGGAAATTCGAAAGTGTTTTAGAAACCGTTTTTGTCTCACGTGTGCCCACACACACGCTCACGTGGAATCAAGGAATTGACGTGGAAGACTTTGGTGTTCTAAACACAAAGCTTGAAGATAGGACTTTTAAGTGGTCAAAGAAATTCAAGATATCATCCGAGTCGGCTACAAGGTATTTTTTTTCGGTTGATCCTTGAATCATATAAATTAATGAGATTAATTTATTGGTGCATAAATTAATATAATCTATAGAGTATCTCAAAAGTTTTATGAAAATTTTTGTGATACACGATCCGCTATTCCGCCATTTCCGCCTCACCGAATTAGCCGATGGGGACTACACGATGAAAGTAGGCGTTAAAGAGAGTTTCGGCAAAAGCGGTGGGAGAAGTTAGACTTCGTTTTAGGAAAATAAATTTTTAGTTTTGAACAATGTTTATTTTATTCCGGACATTCGCAAAAATTGATTTCTGTGGCCAAATTATTTGAACAATTATTTAAAGTTTATTTTGATAATGAATTTGTTCATATTTCTAAATGGTTTAAATATTTGTTCGGACGTCTGATGATGGTTTATATTGTATAAAACCAATACCTAACTCACCATCTTATCTTGAAATGTTCGTGAGTTGCCGAACCTAAGAATAAAAAGCAAAAAGATTTCTCACGAAAAATAACACATATCCGTGGCACCTTAGACTTGGTCACATTAACCTAAATAGGATTGAAAGACTGGTAAAGGATGGTCCTTTGCGTGAGCTAAAAAGTTGGCGAGCTTCCGATCCAGTGAATCTTGTTTGGAAGGTCGATGACCAAGAGACCTTTTACAAAAAAAGGAGTAAGAGCTACGGAACCCCACAAAATGATACATTCAGATGTATGTGCACCGTTAAACGTCAAAGCTAGGGGAGGTTATGAATATTCGTCACCTTTATTGACGACTATTCGAGATATGGTTATGTTTACACGATGCAACGGAAATCAAAACTTTTGGAAAGTTTAGAGAATTCCGAGCGTAAGTTGAAAAACAATTAGGTAAACCAATCAAGACACTTTGATCGGATCGAGGGGTGAATACCGACCAAGAGTTCCGGGATTTCTTGATTGAAGAAGGTGTGGTATCCCAATTGATCGCACCCGGCACACCACAATGAGAATGGTGTGGCCGAAAGGAGAAATCGGACTTTGCTCGACATGATAAGATCAATGTTGAGTTATTCTTCACCGCCTACTTCTTTTTGGGGTTATGCCCTAAAACCGCTATGTATATTCCGAATCTAGTTCCATCTAAATCTATACCTAAGACACCCCTAGAGTTGTGGAATGGTCAAAACCTAGTTTGAGACACATTTGCATATGGGGAGTCCAAAGACACGCGTCTTTGAAGCAAAAGACCGGGAAGTTGGAACCAAGGTCGGTATGCATCTTTGTGGGATACCCACAAGGGACAAGAGGAGGACTGTTTTATAGTCAAGCAGATCAAAAGGTGTTTGTATGGACAAATGCCACATTTCTGGAGCATGACTATATGATAGATTTCAAGCCCAGAAGTAAGATAGTATTAGAAGAGTTACTTTCCGATGAGATCGGACCACATTCGACAAGAGTTGTCAGACCACTCAGAGAAAAGACCACAGTTCATGATCAGACTCCTACGGCACCTCGTCATAGTGGGAGGGTAAGCAGGTTACCCGACCGTTATACCGGGGAAGCCCAAATTATCACTGCTGATGACGGTAAGGAGGATCCATCGACCTTTAGGGATGCGATGGATGATTCTGATAAGGAAGAATGGCAAGCAGCTATGAAACTCGAGATGGAGTCTATGCACTCTAACTCAGTCTGGCAACTTGTAGATCTACCCAAAGGGGTAAAACCCATTGGATGCAAGTGGATCTTCAAGAGAAAGAGAGGAGCGGATGGAAAAGTAGAGACTTTTAAAGCAAGGCTAGTGGCTAAGGGTTATACCCAAAAGGAGGGAGTTGACTATGAGGAAACTTTCTTGCCATAGCCATGCTTAAGTCCATCCGGATACTCCCGGCCATTGCAAAGATATTTTGACTATGAGATATGGCAGATGGACATCAAGACAAATTTTTCGAATGGCTATCTTGATGAAACCATCTATATGGATCAGCCAGAGGGTTACATAGAGGAAGGCCAACAGCGAGAAAGTCTCGCAAACCGCAAAGGTCCATTTATGGACCAAGCAGCTTCTAGATCGTGGAACATCAGGTTTGATGAGGTCAGAAAGTCTTATGGATTTGATCAAAACATTGATGAACCATGCGTCTACAAGTACAAGGAAGAAGAGAAAGTGGTCTTCTTAATTCTTTACATCGATGACATCCTACTCATAGGGAATGATGTAGGAATGATGACATATGTAAAGGAGTGGTTAGCCAGCCAATTCCAAATGAAAGATTTAGGAGAGGCAAGCTATGTTCTTGGGATCAAGATTATTCGAGATCGCAAGAAAAAGCTTATGGCGTTATCACAAGCATCTTATATAGACAAAGTGTTGTCTAGGTATTCGATGCAAAACTCCAAGAAAGGGAATTTGCCTTCTAGGCATGGTATTCATCTTTCTAAGGAGCAATGTCCTAAGACCCCGCAGCAGGAAGAAGATATGAGAAGGTATCCCTACGCTTCGGCTGTGGGAAGCCTTATGTATGCCATGTTGTGTACAATACCGGATATCGCTGCTATGCAAAGGGGAGTAGTCGATCATACCGGTCAACCTGTGATTTGGATCATTGGGTTGCGATAAAAGTGTATTCTCAAGTATCTTAGGAGAACGAGAAACTATATGTTGGTATATTCCGAGAAGATCCGTCTCTCACCGGATACACAGATTCTCGATTTCCAATCGGATAGAGATAGTCGACGGTCGACATCCGGATCCGTGTTCACTCTTAATGGAGGAGCCATGGTATGGAGAAGTATAAAGCAAAAGTGTGTTGCTGACTCTACCATGGAAGTTTAATATGTTGCACTTGTGAAGCCAAAAAAAGAAGCTACATGGCTCGTAAGTTCTTAATCGATCCGAAGTTGTTCCATATGGATAAGCCAATTAAGCTCTCTTTGTGACAACAAAGGAGCGGTGGCTAATTCAAAAGAACCTAGAAGCCATAAGAGTGCGAAACATATAGAAAGGAAATATCACCCGATCGAGACATTGTGGATAGAGGCGATGTAGCGGTTACAAGATCGCGTCGAAGACAACCTTGCTGAACTGCTCACCAAGACATTGCCATAGAATGTTTTTGATCGGCACTTAGATGGATTTGGGATTAGAGACATGACACACCGCTTTAGGACAAGTGGGAGATTGTTAGGAATAATGTCCCGAAAGCATGAGATGTAAAAGGATATTTATTATTTATTTAATAAAATAGTTTATTCATCATTTTATGTGCATATATTTATGAATATTTTATGAATATCAAATAAAATTCCTTGATTGTTTATGTAACCTTAAACATTGTATATAAGTGTTATATACAAGAGGATAATGTTTAAGGATAATAATCAAAAGTAACTGTTCATAATGAATTTAATTAAAGTTCGGAATCTTTAATTAAAACATTATAAATACATGTCATTCCCATTTAGAATGGAACGGTGTTATCCGCCTTTATTAATATGGCGAGATATTGAATGAGTGTATTTCGCATAATGAGATTATGTGGAACATGGACGCCTTGAGACACAATATGAATTTCTAATAATTTCCGTTAAGCATAGAAATTCTAATTGAGTCTCTTGATGGTCATATATAGAATGATCTTAATCCCGAGTTCTTAACAAACTCCTATTTATGGATTTATGTCTTTTGATTTACTCGGTGCGGATTCTCGAGACCCTGAATCCTATTCCTTGTATTTTGGAGACATAATGAAATAGGTAGTCGGGAATGTTATTATACGAGATGGAATCCATTCCTTCTTGAGAAAGAAGCGGATAAATAATTCTCTTGAGTGTTGATTCGGTACTTGGATTAGTAAGAGCGCTCGGTTCATGAATGTGTTTTATGAATCACTATCCATTAGAGAATCAATGGTACTCAAGGATAAAGATGTAATTAGAGAGGTTAACGGATTCTACCCGACTCTAATTATGAATTATTTATGGAGGATCGATCTATATGCAATGACTATATCAAATGGACACTTCACGCTTTTAGAAGTAATTAATGTCTATAATTCCGAGAGTGCAATTCCAAGTTTATAGTGGTGTAACTGTTGAATTAATAGAATTAATTAATTAATTAAAGTGTTTAATTAATTATTAATTTTATTGGAGCTCGTAATTATAGGTCCATTAGTCCCCGCGTCGTCCTTGTAATTCTACCGCAGACAAAAGGCAAAATGGGAATTTTAGAATTACAGAATTCTGAAATTAAATACTCAAGAATAATTAATTGAGAATTAATTATTATTTAAATAATGAGATTATTTAAATTTGAATTTGAACATATCTAGATTTATCCATTTAAACTTATTTGATAAGTTGTTCAATTTAGAATTCAAATTAATTTAAGTTTGACTTAAATTGATTTGAATCAATTAAAATTGACTCTTGGATAATGGATAAAATATCTTCCTTCCCTATCTTATTTAGGTGCCACACACAAAGGGATAAATCCCTAGGGTGGCCGGCCATTAAGAGATAAGGGGAAGGGATTTTTTGTTCCAAAATTCAAAATTGGAGATAAGGATTTGATCCTATTTTGAAGTTTGACTTCTTCTCTTTAAATATGAGATAAATGGAAAATTGTGAGACAATTTTTGAAACACTTTTCAGCCCTAGAGAAAGTGTGTGGCCGGAATTCTCATATAGCAAAAAAAGAGAGTGAAAATTTTTCTCTCCAAAAATTCCACATCGTGCATGCGTTGGTGTTTGTGGAAATTCGAGTGTTTTAGAAACCGTTTTGTCTCACGTGTGCCCACACACACGTCTACGTGGAATCAAGGAATTGACGTGGAAGACTTTGGTGTTCTAAACACAAAGCTTGAAGATAGGACTTTTCGTGGTCAAAGAAATTCAAGATATCATCCGAGTCGGCTACAAGGTATTTTTTCGGTTGATCCTTGAATCATATAAATTAATGAGATTAATTTATTGGTGCATAAATTAATATAATCTATAGAGTATCTCAAAAGTTTTATGAAAATTTTTGTGATACACGATCCGCTATTCCGCTGCGTTTCCGCCGCCGAATTAGCCGATGGGGACTACACGATGAAAGTAGGCAGTGGCGCAAGAGTTTCGGCAAAAGCAGTGGGAGAAGTTAGACTTCGTTTTAGGGAAAATAAATTTTTAGTTTTGAACAATGTTTATTTTATTCCAGACATTCGCAGAAATTTGATTTCTGTGGCCAAATTATTTGAACAATTATTTAAAGTTTATTTTGATAATGAATTTGTTCATATTTCTCGAAATGGTTTAAATATTTGTTCGACGTCTGATGATGGTTTATATTGTATAAAACCAATACCTAACTCACTGCTTAATCTTTGAAAATGTTCGAGTTGCCGAACCTAAGAATAAAAAGCAAAAGATTTCTCACGAAAATAACACATATCTCATGGCACCTTAGACTTGGTCACATTAACCTAAATAGGATTGAAAGACCGGTAAAGGATGGTCCTTTGCGTGAGCTAAAAGTTGGCGAGCTTCGGTCCCCGTGAATCTTGTTTGGAAGGTCGATGACCAAGAGACCTTTACAACAAAAGGAGTAAGAGCTACGAGAACCCCTACAAATTGATACATTCGGATGTATGTGGACCGTTAAACGTCAAAGCTAGGGGAGGTTATGAATATTACGTCACCTTTATTGACGACTATTCGAGATATGGTTATGTTTACACGATGCAACGGAAATCCGAAACTTTTGGAAAGTTTAGAGAATTCGAGCGAAGTTGAAAAACAATTAGGTAAACCAATCAAGACACTTTGATCGGATCGAGGGGGTGAATACCGGACCAAGAGTTCCGGGATTTCTTGATTGAAGAAGGTGTGGTATCCCAATTGATCGCACCGGTACACCACAATGAAATGGTGTGGCCGAAAGGAGAAATCGGACTTTGCTCGACATGATAAGATCAATGTTGAGTTATTCTTCACTGCCTACTTCTTTTTGGGGTTATGCCCTAAAAACCGCTATGTATATTCTGAATCTAGTTCCATCTAAATCTATACCTAAGACACCCCTAGAGTTGTGGAATGGTCAAAAACCTAGTTTGAGACACATTTGCATATGGGGGAGTCCAGCACACGTGCTGAAGCAAAAGACCGGGAAGTTGGAACCAAGGTCAGAAGTATGCATCTTTGTGGGATACCCACAAGGGACAAGAGGAGGACTGTTTTATAGTCAAGCAGATCAAAAGGTGTTTGTATGGACAAATGCCACATTTCTGGAGCATGACTATATGATAGATTTCAAGCCCAGAAGTAAGATAGTATTAGAAGAGTTACTTTCCGATGAGATCGGGACCACATTCGACAAGAGTTGTCGGACCACTCGGAGAAAAGACCACGCTTCATGATCGGACTCCCAAGGCACCTCGTCATAGTGGGAGGGTAAGCGGTTACCCGACCGCTATACCGGGAAGCCCAAATTATCACCGCCGATGACGGTGAGGAGGATCCATCGACCTTTAGGGATGCGATGGATGATTCTCGATAAGGAAGAATGGCAAGCGACTATGAAACTCGAGATGGAGTCTATGCACTCTAACTCAGATGCGGCAACTTGTAGATCTACCCGAAGGGTAAAACCCATTGGATGCAAGTGGATCTTCAAGAGAAAGAGAGAGCGGATGGAAAAGTAGAGACTTTTAAAGCAAGGCTAGTGGCTAAGGGTTATACCCAAAAGGAGGGAGTTGACTATGAGGAAACTTTCTTGCCAGTAGAGCCATGCTTAAGTCCATCCGGATACTCCCGGCCATTGCAAAGATATTTTGACTATGAGATATGGCGGATGGACATCAAGACGACTTTTCTCGAATGGCTATCTTGATGAAACCATCTATATGGATCAGCCAGAGGGTTACATAGAGGAAGGCCAACAGCAGAAAGTCTGCAAACTGCAAAGGTCCATTTATGGACTGAAGCAGGCTTCTAGATCGTGGAACATCAGGTTTGATGAGGCTGTAAAGTCTTATGGATTTGATCAAAACATTGATGAACCATGCGTCTACAAGTACAAGGAAGAAGAGAAAGTGGTCTTCTTAATTCTTTACATCGATGACATCCTACTCATAGGGAATGATGTAGGAATGATGACATATGTAAAGGAGTGGTTAGCCAGCCAATTCCAAATGAAAGATTTAGGAGAGGCAAGCTATGTTCTTGGGATCAAGATTATTCGAGATCGCAAGAAAAAGCTTATGGCGTTATCACAAGCATCTTATATAGACAAAGTGTTGTCTAGGTATTCGATGCAAAACTCCAAGAAAGGGAATTTGCCTTCTAGGCATGGTATTCATCTTTCTAAGGAGCAATGTCCTAAGACCCCGCAGGGAAGAAGATATGAGAAGGTATCCTCACGCCTTACTGTGGGAAGCCTTATGTATGCCATGTTGTGTACAAGACCGGATATCTCGCTATGCAAAGGGGAGTAGTCGGGTCACTACCAGTCCAACCCGTGATTGGATCATTGGGTTGCAGTAAAGTGTATTCTCAAGTATCTTAGGAGAACGAGAAACTATATGTTGGTATATTCCGGAGAAGATCTGCTCTCACCGGATACACGATTCCCGATTTCCAATCGGATAGAGATAGTCGACGGTCGACATCCGGATCTGTGTTCACTCTTAATGGAGGAGCCATGGTATGGAGAAGTATAAAGCAAAAGTGTGTTGGTCGACTCTACCATGGAAGTTGAATATGTTGCGACTTGTGAAGCCGCAAAAGAAGCTACATGGCTCGGGAAGTTCTTAATCGATCCGAAGTTGTTCCGATATGGATAAGCCAATTAAGCTCTCTTTGTGACAACAAAGGGAGCGGTGGCTAATTCAAAAGAACCTAGAAGCCATAAGAGTGCGAAACATATAGAAAGGAAATATCACCTGATCAGAGACATTGTGGATAGAGGCGATGTAGCGGTTCTGAAGATCGCGTCAGAAGACAACCTTGCTGAACCGTTCACCAAGACATTGCCATTGAATGTTTTTGATCGGCACTTAGATGGATTTGGGATTAGAGACATGACACACCTGCTTTAGGACAAGTGGGAGATTGTTGGGAATAATGTCCTGAAAGCATGAGATGTAAAAGGATATTTATTATTTATTTAATAAAATAGTTTATTCATCATTTTATGTGCATATATTTATGAATATTTTATGAATATCAAATAAAATTCCTTGATTGTTTATGTAACCTTAAACATTGTATATAAGTGTTATATACAAGAGGATAATGTTTAAGGATAATAATCAAAAATAATCGTTTCATAATGAATTTAATTAAAGTTCGAATCTTTAATTAAAACATTATAAATACATGTCATTCCCATTTAGAATGGAACGGTGTTATCCGCCTTTGTTAATATGGTGAGATATTGAATGAGTGTATTTCGCATAATGAGATTATGTGGAACATGGACGCTTGAGACACAATATGAATTTCTAATAATTTCCGTTAAGCATAGAAATTCTAATTGAGTCTACTTGATGGTCATATATAGAATGATCTTAATCCCGAGTTCTTAACAAACTCCTATTTATGGATTTATGTCTTTTGATTTACTCGATGCACGGATTAAAGAGACCCTGAATCCTATTCCTTGTATTTTGGAGACATAATGAAATAGATAGCTGGGAATGTTATTATACGAGATGGAATCCATTCCTTCTTGAGAAAGAAGCAGATAAATAATTCTCTTGAGTGTTGATTCGGTACTTGGATTAGTAAGAGCGCCCGGTTCATGAATGTGTTTTATGAATCACTATCCATTAGAGAATCAATGGTACTCAAGGATAAAGATGTAATTAGAGAGGTTAACGGATTCTACCCCGACTCTAATTATGAATTATTTATGGAGGATCGATCTATATGCAATGACTATATCAAATGGACACTTCACGGTTTAGAAGTAATTAATGTCTATAATTCCGAGAGTGCAATTCCAAGTTTATAGTGGTGTAACTGTTGGAATTAATAGAATTAATTAATTAATTAAAGTGTTTAATTAATTATTAATTTTATTGGAGCTCGAATTATAGGTCCATTAGTCCCCTCGTCGTCCTTGTAATTCTACCGGACACAAAGGGCAAAATGGGAATTTTAGAATTACAGAATTCAAAAATTAAATACTCAAGAATAATTAATTGAGAATTAATTATTATTTAAATAATGAGATTATTTAAATTTGAATTTGAACATATCTAGATTTATCCATTTAAACTTATTTGATAAGTTGTTCAATTTAGAATTCAAATTAATTTAAGTTTGACTTAAATTCAATTTGAATCAATTAAAATTGACTCTTGGGATAATGGATAAAATATCTTCCTTCCCTATCTTATTTAGGTGCCACACACAAAGGGATAAATCCCTAGGGTGGCCGGCCATTAAGAGATAAGGGGAAGGGATTTTTTGTTCCAAAATTCAAAATTGGAGATAAGGATTTGATCCTATTTTGAAGTTTGACTTCTTCTCTTTAAATATGAGATAAATGGAAAATTGTGAGACAATTTTTGAAACACTTTTCAGCCCTAGAGAAAGTGTGTGGCCAGAATTCTCATATAGCAAAAAAAAGAGAGTGAAAATTTTTCTCTCCAAAAATTCCACATCGTGCATGCGTTGGTGTTTGTGGAAATTCGAGTGTTTTAGAAACCGTTTTGTCTCACGTGTGCCCACACAAACGTCTACGTGGAATCAAGGAATTGACGTGGAAGACTTTGGTGTTCTAAACACAAAGCTTGAAGCTAGGACTGTTCGTGGTCAAAGAAATTCAAGATATCATCCGAGTCGGCTACAAGGTATTTTTTCGGTTGATCCTTGAATCTTATAAATTAATGAGATTAATTTATTGGTGCATAAATTAATATAATCTATAGAGTATCTCAAAAGTTTTATGAAAATTTTTGTGATACACGATCCGCTATTCCGCTGCGTTTCCGCCGCCGAATTCGATTCGGCAACCAACATCTATATGGTACAACCAGAAGGCTTTGGGGCTAAGGGTCAAGAGGGAAAAGTTTGCAAGTTGTTGAAATCCATTTATGGATTAAAGCAAGCTTCCCGTTCTTGGAACAAAAGATTTGACCAAGTGGTCAAGACTTTTGGATTCCAACAGAATATGGATGAACCTTGTGTTTATAAACATATTCAAGATGGGAAAGTGGTTTTTCTACTGTTATATGTTGATGATATTCTACTTATTGGCAATGATGTAGGGGCTTTATCATCACCAAAGTTTGGCTTACCAAACAGTTTGACATGAAGGACTTAGGAGAAGCTAATTATGTTCTAGGCATTCGAATCTTAAGAGATCGAAAGAACAAAATGATAGCTCTCTCTCAAGCTTCATACATAGATAAAATTCTCGAGAAGTATGCAATGCAGAATTCTAAGAAAGGTGGGCAACCATCTAGGTCTGGAATTACTCTTTCGAACAGTGATTGTCCCAAGACATCTGAAGAAAGAGAATACATGGCGAAGGTCCCTTATGCTTCGGCGGTCGGGAGCCTCATGTATGCAATGCTTTGTACTCGACCGGACATTTGCCATGCGGTCGGGATTGTAAGTCGATTTCAGTCGAATCCAGGACCTAACCACTCGGGTTGCGGTCAAGCATATATTCAAGTATCTTCAAGGACTAGAAATCATATGTTTGGTATATTCCGGGAGGATTTGACACCTCTAGGATATACTGATTCAGATTTTCAATCCTGTTTGGATTCTAGGAAATCGACTTGGGTTCTGTCTTTACTACGGGAGGCGGTTCCGCTCGTTTGGAGGAGTGTCAAGCAAACTTGCACTTCGACTCAACGATGGAAGCCGAGTATGTGGCAACTAGTGATGCTTCAAAAGAAGCGAGTGTGGCTCATAAATTTTTGATGGATCTTGAAGTTGTTCCCCGTGGATAAGCCATTGAGACTATCTTTGTGATAACAAGTGCGGCAATAGCTAACACCAAAGAACCAAGATATCGAAAAATGAGTAAGCACATAGACATGAAGTATCATGTGATAAGAAGCTTTATTGAAGAAGGGCATGTGGAAATATGCAAGATCGCGTCGAGGACAATATGGTCGACCCGTTCACGAAGGCCCCGCCGGCTAAGGTCTTCGAGAAGCATGTCGAGGCTATGGGGATGCGTGGCATGTCACATTTACTCACTTAAGTGCAAGTGAGAGATTGTTAGCGTTTATGCCCTTAGGAATAAATGTAACAATTTTCTTCGAGACATTTTGACTATTAATAAAGATTTGTTTATTTCATATATCTATGTATTGTCCTCTTTATGTTCATAATAGTTGAATGTATGATAAACAAAATGAAAAGTCCGAGATCATCATTCTAAATCTTTAGATCATGCATGTAATGTGAAGAACATGCGGAAGACAAGAATCTAAAGATGATAGTTTAAATCTTATGATCCACAATCGATGGAATAAAGTTGGGCGCTTTATTCATGTTAAGATTGTTATGTTGTCTACTTCCTAACGGAGACGGCTTGTCTTGGTCGTCGGAGGTGGGACTCCATGGGTAGAGACATTGATATAGTTTCTAATGGTGAAATCTATATTGGATCGGACCAAAGATGAATTGTTTTAATTAATAATTCTGTTTGAATAAAACAATTCACTTTTGACGAATTATATGTTGTCATCCTAATCCTGAGATGGATGATGAACCCGTATACTTGACTTGTATCCTTTGATGTACTAGAGGGAGACATCCCGACATTATGTAAAGGTACGCTTGCGGGTACATTGGGGGTATGACTCGTGTGTCGTAGATTCGTTATTCATAGATAGTGGAATCCATAGCTCCTATAAAGAGTCAATGATATCCTCTTATGCATTATCGGTGGATTGGAAAATACGAGCGCTCGGCTATTAGACTACTCTGTGTTATCTAATGGTTTACTTGTTTGTAATAGTATGAATAGTGTTTTTCCAATGGTTTGATAATGGAACATAAGACAAATGTAATCGGGAAGGTAAAATGAACTTGACCTCAAGTCGATTATGGATATCCTATGGGGATGATATACTAATATATTGAGTCATGGACTAGAGCTAATTAGAGCTTTGTAAATACGCTATATAAATTGAGAGTGCAGACTTTAGGCTTTTAGTGGAATAGCGCTAGAGTTTTATAATCATGAGACGGACTTGTTGGTTTACAAGTAGCGTTGTGATTATAGGAGCTTGATTTATATATGTCCATCGGGTCCCTTTGCTAGCTCACATAATTTCCACCTGTAGAACGATACGGTGTATTTCCTACATATTGGTAACTTGTGTTATTTCCGTAAAAGAGGTTCAAAGTTAATTCATGAGTGATTTATCGGGTGAATTAATTGATAAATTAATTCTAGATAAATTGGTTGAATTATTGTTTTAAGAGTTGTTTAATGTGGGAAGACTATTATATGACTGTTTTGATCAGGCAATTTCTCTATTGGGTTGCTTGAATCAAAACTGAGGCTATATGCAAGTTTCCCATGTTGAAGAACTAGGAAAACAACTTTCGTCAGTGCAGACAGGTTGATCGGTGGGTAGACCGGTCACAGGTCGACCGGTGGGTAGACCGGTTTGTGAAGGACCGGTCGACCGGTGAGTTATAACGTCTCTGTCTCCGGTCGACCGGTTGTAACGCGTAACGCGTGCTGATGTGGCAAAATCGACTCTGAGTGCGATTAAATCTTTGGGAAACCTAATTGTTACGGAAGTATGACTTCCTAAACAGTATAAATAGCCTATTAAGTCACTTTACTCAATAGATCACTAGAGAGACTTTTTGGAGGCTATTGATAAGAGATTCCAAGAGGAAAAATTGTTTAATTATCAAGAACAATTTTTCTTTGGCTCTCTTGTGATTGGAAGGAGATTGAGAATACCAAGAGGAGATTAAACGAAGTGTGCCCACCCGCACACCGATCGTGGAAACGAGAATAGCAAAGAAGACCAGTTGGTTGAGGCTCTTCCGGTTGCTGTTTGGAACGCTTAGATCTGTCAGACGTGCAGTTTCCTGAAATCTCAAAAGGTATGATTTAGATCTTTAGTATTTATGTTATATAGCATCATGAACATGTTCTTGTTTGGCTTTGACGTTGATTAAAATTTTTAAAATTCCGCTGCGCACTCGATGCCATTATTTTCCAACAGTTTTATATGCCAAAAGTTTGCTCTAATATTTATATATCGGTGAGTATTATATTATTTTAACCGTGTCACATTAATATATATGACATTTGTAATAATTGAGGTAGTTGATAAAAAAATTATACAATAAATAAGATTAAATTCTTATAATGCCATATTATTATATTTCTATATTTAATAAGTAACCATCATAAAACATAACTATAGAAAACCCGTACATATTATATGCATTATACTTAAAGTCATGTTTTTGTTGTCTGATTGTTCATAACGGTGGCTTAAAGGAGATCAACTCTAGGCGAAATCCAAAAGATCATTTTGTTTGGTAATTATAATATTAATTGTGTATCAATCAGTTTGTTGTATGATCGATCCACATATCAATAAGAGGTTACCTTCCATAAAATGTTGTCATATGTAGTTTACTTGACCAATTTTGGTTATGAGACAATTTTTTGACCAAGTAAAATACAACTTTTCTCTCCCCCCATCTCTTTCTCCGTCCCTTTTTCCTTTGGTCGCATGTCCTTTTTTAATTTTTAATTTTCAATTTTATCCTTTTCTTGTTATTTTTTGTCCTTTTCCGTTAGTAAATCTAGGTATATTTAGAATTTATCAAATTAGAATCACTTCAAAAAAAAGTACAAATTATAAAGGTAAATCTCAGATATACATGGTAAATTCAGGATTTACCAAGTTCATAGTACAAGAAAAAAATGTACAAATTCTAATGGTAAATCCTGAATATACTTGATAAATCTAAAATTTATCAAGTTATATTAGCACGGAAAAAATGAAAAATCTAATGGTAAATCTCGAATATACCTAGTAAATCCCGAATATACCTTATAAATCTCAGATTTACCAAGTTCGTATTAGTAGGGGAGAAGAACATTACAAATTTTAGTGGTAAATCCCGAATATACCTGAAAAAAGTGAAAAATCTAATGGTAAATCTCAAATATACCTAGTAAATCTCAGATTTATCAAGTTCGTATTATGAGAAAAAAATAGAAAAATCTAATAGTAAATGTCGGATTTACCAAGTTTGTATTAGTAGAGAAAAAGTGAAAAATCTAATGCTAAATTCCAGACATACTTGGTAAATTTAAGATTTACGACGTCCGTATTTATTAGAAAAAAAGTGAAAAATCTAATGGTAAATCCTGGATATAACAGGTAAATCTTAGATTTACCAAGTTTGTACTAGTAGGGGAAAAAGAATACTACAAATTTTAATAGTAAATCCCAAATATACATGACAAATATCGGATTTAAGGGATTTACCAATTTTGTATTTAGTAGGGAATAGTGAAAAATCTAATGGTAAATCTCAGATATACATGGTAAATCTCAAATTTACCAAGTTCTTAAGTTCATATTAATAGAGAAAAAGTGAAAAACATAATGGTAAATCTCGAATATAAACGGTAAATCTAGGATTTACTAAGAGAGTATTTTTAAAATTTCTGCTGGTTATAAATCTGGATTTTCATCACATTAAGTATTTATATTAACTTTTCTTAAACATTAACCTATTAATTTTAATTTATCTCAAATCTTGACCTATTTCTCTCAAACTCCCTATATATATATATTATTGTGCATTTTGTTTGTGCTATTTTCTTCTCCTTCTTATCCTATTTCACTCTACTCTAATGTAAATGGTTGACCCAGTTATTCTTTTCCAACAAAAAAAAAAAGACTCCAATAATTAATTAATTTTTTCTTTATCAAGAAATAAAACCAACTCTATGTCTTTAATTCAACTCTCTCTCTTTCTTTCACCAAAAAAAAAAGCCTCATTCTCTTTACTCTAACCCATATTTCTATTTCTATTTCTGGCATTTTCTTCTCTTTCTTCTATGCGATTTCAGTCTCTTCTTTGTAAATCTAAATTATTGACTCAGTTAAATTTTTTTTTTTCTAATAAAGACTCTAATATTTAATTATTCCTCTACAATCAACATGAGTAGACTTTCTCGTAAAAAAGAAAAAGAAAATAAAAAAAGAGGTACCGACGTGCATTTTTGCAATAAGGTATTGTGATTCAGCAAAATGAAAAAAATGAAATAAAACAAAATAAAACAGAGCATAGTCTACATCAGTTACTATGGAAATAAAGAGGAAAATTAAAAAATAAAAACTACAATCAAAGCATATTATTTTAACTGGCTGTCTTGAAATATCTGTAGGATTAGCAATAGCAGCTTGGTTGTTAAGAGCACAAAAAGAAATTTTTTTTTTTTTCTTGGCGAAAGAAGAAGAATAGAGTTGATGAATTGGTTTTATTTCTTGATAAACAGTACGGACTCAGGATTTATTAGTGGATAATTTTTTTTTATTAAGATTATACTAACATGTATATATAAATGGTTAATCCAATAAAACATAGAGAACTATTAATTTAAAAAGGTCAAGTCTAATTTATAAATATACCTACTATATTAAAATTAAAACCATTATATTAAAAAAAAAAAGGCTAGGAGACCATAGCCGCCCCCTCCATCATCGTTGATAAAGAAAAAAACATAATAAAAGAAACGATGGAAAAGAGTGGGGGAGAGAAGATATCAGAGAAGAAAAGAGACATATTTGCTCTCAATACTAACAGAGGAGGGTTCCGTTTCATCACTGTCAGTGTTTTAAATAAGTGTGATGACGTGTCAATTTTTCATTGAACGGACAGAGATTCTTAATAGAGGATCCGGGTTCGCATTGGAGATGCTAATTTAAAATGACTTTTCAGTTGTTCATACAGAGTTAATATTTTTAGGGCCGTTTAGTTTATTAATTTGAGTTGAGATATTATTTTATGTGAGAATTTTTTATTATAGTAAAAAAATTAAATTTAATTGTTTCTAAAAAAATTTTATTGTAGCAACTTAAATTTTAAATTTGAATCGGTAAAATGATCGAGATCTTAATTTCTTACATATAAAATGGAAATAATACTATTAACAACAGGAAAAGAGAAGAGAAAACAAAGTAAATGGATGTAGAGAGAGAGTCTTAATTTCTTCCATATAAAATGGAATAATACTAATAACAACAGGAAAAGAGATGAGAAAATAAAGTAAATGGATGTAGAGACAGAGAGAGAATGAGATATATTTTTATTGTAGTTATTATTTTAGTTTATTTATACAAAATTGACAACCGAACCTTTATTGTATGTCCCATGGACTGATCAGTAAACAAGACAAATTAATTTTTGTTATGAGACATGTTTTGACGACGACTATAACACATTTTGAAGTTGAAAGGTTTTTAAATGAGACTTGGTAACACAATTTAGGCCAAGGGACAAAATGAAATTAACCCTTAGTCACACCGCCATCTCGATGTATTAATTAATTAGGAGTAGTCACCACATGCACTTGGGGAGATAAGTTGCAACCGCCGGGCAACTCCCTTGCTACTTTAGGCATTTCCGCGGCTTTGAAGGGGTCGACGGTTCCTTTCAGGCGTTCCACCACCACCTCGAGCGCCTTTGCAATGGTCCTGCTGCTTCAGCGCTGCTAGCTGATTGCAGCGAAACCCCATTTATGTTCGACATAACATTTAAAAATTGGGTCCGATTCTTTGCACGTCCTTGTCAACAATATTTCGCAATAGCTTATTTTGTCACCTAACCTCTGCTCGGGTTCCTCAGGAACCTCCTTCTTCATCATCCCACGGGTGTGTATTAATAGGAGCATTAAAAGTGTTAAATTGAAGTTTATTACTAGTAAGAAAGATGCCACGAGCTTTGCCATTGCGTGTAAGTTCAGGAAATATTACTACTAATATCGTCCCCATACACATACACACAAAACTACATGCTTGTGTATATATACATATACGTATTTGTTAAGCGTATTCTTTTATTATGGGTTTTTTCTTGTAAAGCGAGGAGTTATAACATATAAAAAGGTGTAGAGTTGCTATATATCATAGTGAACACTTTTGAATATATATATATATATATATATATATATGAGTTTTTAATTGTTATATTTCTATCGATAAATACAATTAAATATAAAAATTTAATTAGGATAAGAATCTAATATCATTACTATATATAACCAAGTGGGATTACATATAAAATATTTTAAGAGCTGATACGGGCGGTTGATCTTCACCATAGTACTAGAATGAGAGCATGACATAAAGATCCTTTGATGTTCGCCAAATATCATTTCAATTAAAAATATATTAATGCCTTTTCAAATTGATAAGGGATAAAAGGCTTGGACAGTTGTAAACTTAAGAGAGAAAACTAGAGAGTTGGGAGAGTTTTCGATGATCATTTGATTAGGTTATACTGATATTCACATAATAATGTCATTTTTTTGGATAATACCCAAAATACTCTAGTCACTACAAGAAATTTGAGTTTTGACAACTAATTTTTTAGTCATAGAAAGTCCAAATTTAATCGCATAAAACTTTCCATAACTAAAAAATTGTAGTCGCTACTTAGTCGCTAAAAGTCGGTAGTAGAAAGTTTTTTACGACTATATTTTGTAGTCACTAGATATTCATGCATTTAACGACTAAAATTTTAGTTCCAAAGATTTTTAGTTGGTCACAAGAAAATTTCACGGGCACCAAAAATTTGTGTTGCAAAGAGACCAAATTATTTTTTGTGACTATGTGAAAGCTAATTGGCAACTAATTATTAGTTGTTGTTAAATCAATTATTAGACATGTAATGACTAACCTTTTAGTCGCTAAAATTTTTACTTTAGCGACTACTAGTCAGTCATTGAAATTTTTTATTTTTAATTTTGTAGTGACTAACAATTAGTCACTAATTAATTTATTAACTAACTTTAAGTGACCAATTTTTAGTCGCTATTTTAAGAAATTGTGGTTGGTAGAAATTCATGACTTCTGTTTTGAGTGACTAATTTTTTAGTTGATAAAAGGATATTTTATTGCTAATTTTTATTTAAAGAATTAGCATAATATGTAATTAGATAAGAGAATAAAATATCTAAATAATTGTTAAATCACATATCTAAATACCGCCATATTATAGATAGTTTAAGTTTTTAGAAGTAAACATCAAACCAATTAGAGAATATATAGATTTAAAAATATAAACCTAAACACATAAACATCAAACTAAATAGTTGAACATATCTCTAAAGATAAACGAACTTATAAAGAAATATCAAACGGCCGATACGGGCGGTGACGGTGGCGGTGGTGGTGGTTGTTGTGACGATTGAAAACTTGGGAAAGGATGTTCATCTAGTCCATTCATGAGAGCTATCATCTCTCTTCAAACTTCCTCAAGAAGCTCATTTCTTAATTGTTGTCGGATTGTTATAGTGATCTCCTCTCGCTCTTTTTAAAAATCCATTCGCATTTGATCAGCCATGTCTCCAACACGTTGTCGAAATTGTGCCTCAACTTGAGTAGAAGATTGAGATGACTGCTTATGAGTTATCGGTCCAAGACCTAGTATATACCCATTTCTTTCACTACCTAGAATCTGAGTACATATTGCGACCTTATCTACAACTTCATTATTGTCCTCCCTTTCCTGCCTTAGCTCTACCATTTGGTTCTACAATTTTAAAGAAGTAGGTTTGCAAATTAAATACTTAAATATATATATATATATATATATATATATATAGCAAACGATCAAAATAGTATTAAAAAAATAAAATATACATATTTTGTCTCAGCCTCTTCATTAATCCAACCATGAGCTGCATTCCAGTAAGTCTCTTTAAATAACTCAATCCGTCCAAGCTCAAAAACACCTTCAGATGATTGTTAAGCATTAACATTTAAACTAATTTATAAGTAGAGTTAATCTAAAGTCATATACAAATAAGTAATTAACATTTTCCTCTCTATGTGAATTAAAACAAGTTTTAGTTTGCTTTTCATTAAAGTAAATTACTATTTGTGATTGGTGTCCGATAAAAGACTTGGATCCAGCTCGATGAACATGTGCGAGTCTACCTCTATTACCAGTTGCTGCCTCAGATCGTTTCTGCACTAGTTACTATTGCATTAGCACACAAATATAGAAAAGATTCTATAAAGTTTAGAAGATAGAAATATATTGTACATAATTTAAAAGAAGTGACAATATATACTTAATTTTTCTATTTTTATTGGCTGCAGTTTCACCAAAGAATCAATCTAAAAAGGCCATACAATCTAAAGTATATAGGTTGTTGCCTGAAAGCTAAACTTTAGCTAGTCGTTTTGAAAATTGAACACTTTTTTTTTTAGAATGGAAACACAGTTCAAGTAAAGGCTAGGTAAAAGTAAAAGAAAACTTGGGAAAAAAATATGAATGTAAAGTACTACTGTTTAGAGGCTTTTTATACATAGACACACCATAAAATTTGTATTACATCTCTTTCCTAATCAACCACTTTATATATATATATGGACATATAGCTGCAACACAAATATATTTGTATTGTATTTACTTAATAGTAATGAAAGAACAAATGTCGTCACTGGCTGAATTAACAATAGGAAGAATCTATTAAAGTCTTCAACATATCGGGTGGCAACTTTTATTAAAGACAAAGCCTGAATAAAAAATTAAAACATATTACATGCCATGAGATACACAAGAAATAAATAAACTAAATAGAAGGAGAAATATAAATGTACACCTGCCATTGTGGGTTGTTAAAAATGTTATCACACAGCTACTCCCAGTCCTCATTTGATCTCACTTTTGAAGGTGGATGAGCTCTTGGATTTTTTCCATTCTTTACCACATTCTTATAATATCCACGCAAACTATTTCAATAATTTTTATAACGATTAGAACAATGGCTATCGTTGGCGTCACCAAGTCTGTATCATTCAAGTTTAAGTTGAACTTGTCATGCATCACATATTTAACAAAATTTACAAATTACTATTTATATTATTCATATCAAAATACTTTACTGAAATAGTTACCTAAATGCGGGTGTAAATGACTTCCTTATCCCCATTGTCAATTTTGCTCCATCTTTTAACTCTAAGTGGGGCATGATCTCGTACAATAATACCAATTTCAGATGCAAATCTTGATGCATTGTCACCATAAGGATGAAGCTCTCCCTTGTTGTAAGTCACATTCAACTTGTTCTCACTAATTAAACGACTTGTGCCCTTACTTCGATTAGGGCCACGAGTTCTTTTCTTTGGTGGTGTTGAAAAGCAAATAATAATAATAATAATAATAATAATAATAATAAAAAAAGTGTCATACTAAATAATAAATAAAAATTAAAAATGAATAATAATAAGTATATGGATAATCACCAGTAGATGTTGAATCTTGTAGGTCATCTGAAGGGGATGAATCTGCATGAGGAGTGATAGTGGTTGACAGAACTGTGGAATGGGCTGCCCTCAATATAGATGAAGGAATATGGGTGGATGTCCCTGATGTTCCACCCCATGTTGCTGGTGTAGAAACAGTAGGATTGATAGGAGACTTTGAAGACATGCCGAAGGACGTAGGGGTGGGTGCAGGATTCCACTTTTTTGGTGGCACAGCTGAAAAGGAAAATGACTAAAGTGAATTCTGATTGAAATCACAAATACATTCAATTATAAGTGAAACAACATTGTTAGCATATTTCAAGTTGTGGCAAAACGAAGCCCATTTATAGTTCAGATCAACATTACATACTAGATTGTAGACATAATTTATATAGATACACTAATTTTAAGGTGTGGGATGCACTGTTTCCATAAGAGGAAACAGAGCAGTAAGTACCGATACTATAAAAGTGAAAACAAATTTTCTATTGATATAAGAAAGACAATACACAGAAATATAATTTATTTTAATCAGTGCAGAAATGACTAACCTGAAACGCTGATGTTCCTTCTTGGTTTCACTTCTGTGTTTTGGAGTTTCTTGGAGTATTCAGTTTTCTTTCAATGACTACTTTTATATTTTCAAGAGTTGAGATGATAAATAAAACCGTATAGTGCACTAACTCAAACATGAACGTGAATTGTGGATACTGCGCAGATTCTTTATTTTTCTTTTTATACTATATTTCATTTTATGGCGCCAATTTCTTTTTCATTTTTTATTTTTTCTTTTAAACTTAACTTTTATTTTTACTTAGTCCAATGACGGTTAACTCTTTTTTTTTATTTTTTTTATGCTATTTAATTTTCCTCTAACAACAGAGAAAAAAAAAACATGTTAAATTAAAAAAATTCACAGGAACACCAAAACTCCAAATTCAATCACGAAAAAGAAAAAAAAAAGGGAAAAAGGAATTAAATTGAACCCGGTGAGCATCTCGAGAGGAAATAATATAGGCATCGAAGCTGATGCGGAGCTTGGAAAAGAGCTCACGTAGGGCGCGTAGTTTCTCATCGGGCTCCGAGACAACGCAATTCTTCCGGAACTCCGAAGGCGTCTTGGTGGAGACCGAGAGTAGTTTTGAACGATCAGTTATAGAGGTTAGTTATGACTTAGGGGATAATGAGTTGGGTTATTTCGTTTTATTTTTTGGTGTGCAGGCTTGTTGACAGGGAAACAAGTATTTAAGATTGGAAGAATGTCAAAGTTGTTTTTAAGATGAAGAATGACAAAAATAACAACATTGTGACCAGGCCTTATAGGAAAAGTCAATTATCTTTGAGCCTCCCTATTGGAGTTCATTGTTTATTTTCAATTGTTTGGATGTCATCCACATGGAGAAGAATGTTTGTAAGTCAATAGTTGGCACGCTGCTTGATATCTCTGGTAAAACGAAAGACGGTCTTAAAGCACGGTTGGATCTTGTGGAGATGAACACTAGATGTGACTTGGGTCCTAAAAAACGAGGCGCCCACACTTACTTACCTCTGACTAAGTATACATTATCGAAACACGAGAAGAAAAAGTTCTGTGAGTGGCTTACTTCAATCAAACTTCTAGAAGAGTATTCTTCTGACTTCAAGAATTTAGTGTCAATGAAAGACTTGAAGCTTGTTGGAATGAAGACGCATAATTGTCACACATTGATGCAACAATTGTTGCCACTTGCTTTGCGTGGAATTCTAACAAAAGAGGTTAGACATGCACTTACCAAGTTTTTCTTTTTCTTCAACTCCATATGCTCAAAGGTAGTAGATCTAATGATGTTGGATACAATACAATCAGAGTTGTTGAATACTTTGTGCACGCTTGAGAAGTATTTTCCACCATCCTTCTTCAACATCATGATTCATCTAACGTGCACTTTGTTCGCGAAGTGAGACTTTGCAGACTGGTATACTTGAGGTGGATGTACCCTTTTGAAAGATACATGAAAGTCCTAAAAGGTGACGTCAAGAAGCTAAACATATCCAATACTGGAGGGTTGCATTATAGAAAGTTATATAGCCGAAGAAGCTATTGAATTTTGCTCGGAGTACTTATCCAACGCGGAAGCAATAGGTTTACCTAAGAAGCTAAACATTGAACCCAAAAGTAAATCTGCAGATACTCCTTCTTTGGTTTCTCATAAAAGATGGGAACAAGCTTGTCTTTACGTTCTACACAATGCTCGTGAGGTTAAGCCATACATCGAGGTGCACAAAAGGGAAATAAAGGCTGCATCCTCAAAAGGAGGGAGAAATGAGAAATGGTTGCAAGATGAACATAACCAGACATTTAGAGAGTGGATAAAGACACACAGTTACTCAAAGGTTCACGAGTCCTAAAGTGAAGGTGTCTCACAAGACTTGTTAAAGCATGCCGGAGGGCCCTCGTCAACGATCATGAGATACACATCATACTCAATAAATGGCTATAATTTCTACACTCTTGAAAGAGATGAGAAGCACCCGGTCCAAAATAATGGTGTGTCTCCGTGCCGATATTATGCATGTTTCCTCTGCAATAAACAATAATCGTATATATGGAACAATGACCTACTATGGTTTTGTCGAGAACATATGGGAACTTGACTATTGTGGATTACGAGTGGCACTTTTTAAATGCAATTGGGGCAACAATAACCATGTGAAGGTTGATAGTGACAGCTCTACAATTATAGACTTTCGTTGACTGGGCTATAAGAATGAACCCTTTATTTTGGCAACGCAAGCAAAAAAAGTTTTCTATATAACAGATCCTAAAGATTTGGAGTTGTCATTAGTTTCCAATGAAGTCAAGACAAACTTGTGATGACAAATGGAATGATGATGATTACAATGACATATCATTGGTTACTAAAGTATTGCCACCGTTTAACAATGTTGATGTTGTTGCAGAAGATTATTTTAACTTAGTCCGTTTTGATGTTGAATTAACATGTGTTGAAAAATGTGATAATTAGAAGAGAAAAAGTGAGCATGTATTTATGTGTGCTTCTATGAACATTTAATTTATCCGTTGTTGTTGTAATATTAATCATGCGAAACTACATTCATTGTGTACTGTTGTACTATTTTGTAATTTATTTAATCTTGTTAGTTTGTAATTTATTTGTTATTTTGTTCTATTGTTAATTATTATTAATATTTAAAATTATATAATTGACTGAAAGTAGAGAATAGTTAGGTCAAATAACACGCGCGATATAGGCCACATGTTGGAACAAGCTAAAATTATACAGAATATTTCTAATGCTACAGCAACATATAACGACGGTTTAAGCATAAAATCGTTGTTAAATAAAAACTTTAGATGACAACTAATACAAAAACTATCGTTTAAAATGTTGTCCAGCCACCATAATAGAAGATGATTTTATACTTAATCGTCGTCTAATGTTATTATTTAACGACGATTAAAGGTCGTCAACCTATTATGACTCTAGATACGACGACGGTTTTGTTAACCGTCATCGTATCTTATAACTCAATTGGGATAAAGACTTGGTAAGGAAAAAAGAGTGCAATCATTGTGAGACAAATTATAAATTTGACGAACTTACAAAGTCTATACAAGATTCAAATAATACTATACAAAGTAAATAAATATTTACAAATTATAATAATAGAACTTAATTTGAAGCAGAAAGATCGTCTTGAAAATTAAAAGTTAATCTATTAAATTCGTTGATCCATTCTTGACTTGCCCGTGAAATTGTATCGTGTAAGCGTTGGTCGGAACGATCCTAATCCTTGATGCACACCAAAGCTTCAACAATATCTTGTTGCAATGCGTTTCTTCGTTATTCCAGTATTCAGCCGATTGTACTGAATGCTTGTTCGGTTGAAACAATGGAGACTGAGATTGAAAAAATATCCATTGCCAATCGAGTTAGGGTCGGCCAAGTTAATGCTAGTGCTCTCTACCATTGAACCAAATCAAACATTTCACTATTGTCGACAAATAAGCCCTCACTCAGGTACGCCATTAACTCGTTGAAGCCGTAGCTGTTGTTGCCACCACTTGATGAAGATCCACTCCCAGATTCATCTTGACCTTAAGTCGTCGTCATCGTCTTCTTCTTCTTCTTCTTCCACCCGAAAACATTCAAGAATGAATGCGGATTGTCGTCTCATTATTGTGGTTGTTCTACACGAGGTGTATTTCTAAACCTACTTTCATAAGAGCTTTAGAGAGATAATATTTTTTCCTTTATAATAGAAAATTGGTCAGAACAGTCGATATCTAAAAAGTCACCCGTGTTTTCTAATCCACTTTCTAAACCTAATAATTTTAATCTAGGGTTGAAAATAACACCAAAACCATACAAGATTGGTAATTTAGACCAATATTTTTTAAACTTCTTCTCCATTGAAGCAATAGGAACTCCTAAAACCTCGTGTGTTCTAAATTCACTAAATAATATAGCCATTCTTAAAAGTTCTCCTAACGCTAATGGCGACGTTGGGTAATAAGTTCTACTAAGCTTTAAAGTAACTTCGTGAAATCTACCTAAAAAGTTATACAAGAGTTCCGCAATTTGTCAATCAGTTTCGTCTATAAATCCTAGTCCTAATTTTGCACTAACATAGTTACTTATAGCATCTTTATAGGGGATGCATTGTTCAAGCATAATGTAAGTGGAGTTCCATCTTATGGGCATATCTAGGGCTAATGCTCTAGGATTTTGATTACATGCTTGTAGAAACCTAAACCAATATTGTATTCTTTGATTATTTTCTTGAATCCAAGCAATGTTATTTCTAATTCTTTTAATATGACCTGACATTGATTTTAAACTAGATTTTACTATTAAATTAATTATATGGCATGCACAACATTGGTGAAATATATCATTATTACCGAATAAACTTAAATCATTTTCAAAAAGTTCTATTGCTTTAGTATTTGCAATAGCATTATCTAATGTTATGGCCATTACTCTATCCCTTAAACTATATTCATCAATGACAGATAAAATTGTATTATATATTAAATTAGAGGTATGTGATCCTATAACACATTTTAAACCTAATATTCTCTTATATAAATCAAAACCTTTAAAATAATATCCGGTTACAGCTAAATAATCTTTGTTGGCAACGGCGGATCAAATATCCACCGTTAACGCAACGCAACCACTAGTAGAGTATAAAAGGTTGATTAATGCTTTCCTTTCTTGTTTATATAATTTTAATGTATCTTTACTAAGAGTAGTTCTTGAAAAAAATTGTGCATTAGGATTATGTACAATTTTAATATAACGCTGTCAATTTCTTTGTTCGATAAAACTAAGTGCTTGATCTAATGTGACTACTAATCGTGCCATTTCCATACGATCGACTTGCAGATCGTATTTCCACGTGCTTACACCGCCAGTTTGACAGTCAAACGATGATTGTGTTTGGCGGAGATCGGCTTCGCCTCCCTATTTTTGAAGACACTTTTCAGAGTGTCTTCTCAAGTGTGTAGTGCCATGAATAGTGTTCTTCTCAATGTATTTACATTGAGATATGTATTTAACGTTACCGTTATTGTCGACCTCCTCAAATGTGTTGAAGTGCTCCCAAACTGTTGAGGTGCGCTTGCATTTCTTCTTAGAACTTCCAACACTTGTACTAGCACTTCCGCTTGCCTCTCCTCCACGCCCACCACTATTACATCCACGACCTCTAATACGTCGACCAGGGCTCGAATTTACCGTTTTCTCAGCAGATCTTTCTGTTGTTTGCAATTCCTGCGTTTGAAAAACATTAGTAGGATTCTTCGATGTTGAATTGGGCATCAATGGGAATATTACCACCATAACTAGAAGAAGCCATTATGAAAAATAAGAGAGATTAAGAGCGCTTTGAGAGAGATTAAGAGAGATCGGGAGAGATTTAAGCGAGATTAAGAGAGATTTGAGAGAGATTAAGAGAGATTTGAGAGAGATTAAGAGAGATTGAGAGAAATTAAGAGAGGATGAGAGTTTTTGGGTGAGGAAAATGGTTGGGGGAGGGGGATATTTATAGGAATTTTTTTGGGTTGAAAAAAAAAAATTCTCTCAAATTTTCGGTTCCAACGGTAACAAAAATTTAGGTCGGGTCGGGTCAGGTTCAGGCAGTTCGGACAACGGTAAAAAAAAAAACAAGTCGTTGGGGCTGGACAGGTCAGGCGGCGGGTTGGGCCAGGCAAAAAAAAACCGTTGCATTCAAAATTCGGACAAAATCGGGCTAATGGTCAAAAAATTCGGGTTGGGTTGGGCCGGACAAAAAATTCAAAAACTATTGTTTTTTTGGGTAAAATTCGGGCTACGGGTCGGGCAACGGTGGGGCTCGAGTTACGTGGGAAAATTCAAAAAAAATTCCTGCAGACAGCAGTCTTGGCTTCTCCACCGGTGGCGCCCGGCCAAGAATGGATTTTTCTCAGACTGCCTGAGCCCTAGCCCGACTAAAATGGTTAGACAAGCGGCAAATAGTGCTTGCCCGCTGAGTTTGAAAATTTTCAAGCTTCAAGCAGGCCCCCGCCCAAACTTTCAGCACTATGCATAACTTAAGTGATATACAGCATTTATGTTGGTTAACAGCTGTCATAAAAACACTAGAATTAAACTTAATGGATGCCCTTTTCTGTTTTTTCGTTTTATGACTATTCTCTATAGAGAAGTAAATATATTTAAAACCATATCTAAAAGGTGTTGAGTTGGTTTATATACTTTCACACTTTTTTTCTCTCCTCTCTCTTCTTCCTGCGTTTAACTATTTCCCATTCCAAACAGGATTTTTTTGGTGAAGCTGTGCATCTTATTATTTCTTACCAACTAACAATTTCACCAACTTCGGAGGACTTTTCAGGCTTTTTTTTTTTTTTTTCCTTTATATTCAATGAGTTCTGTTTGTGGATTGATTATATAATACGCCTATAACACGAGCGCTCTTATCATTCTTATCAATATCATCTTTACTGTAAGTTGTGAAGAACATGATTGAAGTCTAATCATGTACTGATAAATATTGCCTTATTCTAGTTTTTACTATGAATGAGGTCCTGATTATATGTTAACCATAAATATTGCCTTATTCTAGTTTTATTATAAATGGGCTGCTGATTATATATTAACTAGAGTGAGGTTAGAGAAAACAAATAAATTTAAAAGATGTGCGATTTTCTCTTGTGTCTTTTTTATCATAATAAATTACTACAAAGCAATGGCTGAAAGAAGATGTGAGATAGCAACGGTTGAAAGATTGAGGAAAACTTTTTGTGTGTTTGTTTTTTACTTGATTTCTTTTTCCAGGATTAAGATATCTAATTCTTATTCTAAATTAAAACGACTTTATTCATAGAGCCTGATCTAAAAAGCCCCCAACAACAAAACCACGAAGTACTAGTCTACTAGAGAAAGAGCACACGACAATGTGCTAATTTACTTTGATCAATAGGAGGACATTTCAAAGTCGCACTCAGTAGGCCCCACCCTGCACATGTTGGGCAACCTCCGAGCGCTCTGCATAATCTGGCCCATCTCCCGAGGCCTCATGGAGCCCCTCTCCTGCTCCTGCTGCATCTCCATCCGCAGCCCCTCGCACCTGCACCTCTCGTCCCTTATCATCCTCAGCTCGTTGCAGCACCGCTGGAAATCCGCCTGGCCATTGAGTTCCTCGGCGTCGGCGCCCTCGTCGGAGCCCCCTCGGCGGCCCCCCCGCTGCTCCTGCTGCTGCTCCTCCCTCAGGTACCGGGAGCAGTGGCTCAGGTCCCGCTGCTGGATCTGCTGGCGGCATTGCTCGCTGCCGCGGCGGCTGGGGCGGTCGTCAACGGCGTCGGTCTCGACGGTGGTGATGGTGGAGTGGAAGGCGGCCGAGGCGTGGGCCACCAGGAAGAGGGCTGCCAGGAAGGCTGCGAGCTTGGCCATTGTTGATGAGGAAAGTTAATTTGTATGTTTTTGGTGGAAGTAGGGAGCTATTTATAAGGTTTTTTAAGTGTTTGCATGTCAAGTACGTGGAAAATGGGATAGTCAGTAGATTTGCGTGTCGAGATGGAGGATTTCAGCTTCTTTCCACGTATGGTTTTTTCATGCAAAATGCTGGCATGATTATCAACTGGTTTTTGCTTTTGTTTTGTTATGAAGATTGGTTTTTTATCAGTCTCTTTCTCTGTCATTTTAGTCCCAAGATCAGTACTATTGATCAATACAGCAATATTAGTACTTATTTAAGAATATTGTTACCATGGATATTGTTACCTTCAAGAAAAAAAAAAAAATGTTACGATGGATTGTTAGTTGTTTTGTTGTGAAGATTGGTTTCTGATTAGCATAAACTATAATATCTCTTTTGTGTATTAAAGTTCTAACTTCTATGAATGCTTATAATGTTACTGTTAAGGGTATCGTTAGTACTAATTAATTATTAGCATAATTATTATAGTGAATTCTTAATTTTATGTTTTTAATTTTTGTGAAGATTAGTTTCTTGCGCCTAGTTCATTTTACTCGTTTGAGTTAAAAAGTAAATTCATGTGAGAAAAAATAGAATACTAGAAAAAATTAAATTTAAAGCATATCAGTCTCCTTTGTGTATTGAGTCCCAAGAGTGTATATCATGTTATTACACGTAAGGACAGCATTAGTACATATCAACATTAATATTGAATGGAATGGAGACAATTTGTTTCTGATCACTAGCTTAAAGCATATCATGTTCTAGTGATTGTAACGTACGACGTTCACTCTAGGGATAAGATCATGTTCTTGTTTCTAATTGTTTGAAAAATTAGCGTGTTAGCTCAATTCTTTGTTATTGTTATGGAGGAGATTGCTAAATTTACACGTACAGTGCATATATATATATATATATATAGATTTTTATCTTAATTAATATCTTTTGACTAATATAGTTATTTATCTAATTAAAAAGGATATTAATTAAAAATAAAGAGTGAAAATTCAGAATTATACACTTTAAGGAGTATTTATCCTCTTTTCGCTTGTTATATTGACCTTATTAGCTCAAAATTGACGTGCATTTTAGATTCATTCGAAAAGTACATCCTTATTAAATATTGCCGCAATGCATGCACACTATTGGATTGTATAATTGGATTTTTTTTTTCTTTTGAGTTTGGATATGGGTTTTCTTTAAGGATTTGTTGACTGAATTTGTGTGTGTACGTAAGATGTAGAAAAACTTTGTATTTCTTAAACCACAATCCCCACCTAAAGCTATCCCCAACATCTTCCCATTTCATTAGATCACCAAAGGATTGGCATTGTACTAATGCAACTTATCTAATGGAGTCACTTTTGTTCTTCATTTTTTTAATTTCCTTGACAATTTAGAAGTGCTTATGTTTATAAAGGAGAAGAAAAAAAAAAAAAAAAACCAGCGATTGCTAACAGATAATAGTTAAATTTTGGACAAAGTAATCCAAACTTTAACATCTACATCTCCCAAAATTTGTAATTAATTTGTTTTTTTTTTTCTCGTGAAATTTTATGTTTTAATTTGACTAATTAGTCTCTTATAAAAGTCCCAAAACTTTGACTCCCTTAACCATCTGAGTTAATTTTTATAAATGTTTTTTTTTAAAAAAAATTCAAGGACTAAATTGAAAATAATATATATAGCTTAATCAAAATGCTTCTCTAATATATATATATATATATATATATATTTTGATTTAATTTTATAATTTTTTTTTTTAAATTCAAGGACTAAATTACGATGATGAGAAATACATTTAAAAAAAAGGGAACATACTAAATCCCAAGAAAATCAGAGACACAAGCATTGAAAATCATATACAGCTTACTCAAAATGCTTCTCTAATATATATATATATATATATATATATATATATATATATATCTGAGTTAATTTTTATATATTTTTTTAAATTCAAGGACTGAATTACGAAGAGAAATACATTTAAAAAGGGAACATACAAAATCCCAAGAAAATCAGGGACACAAGCATTGAAAATCATATACAGCTTACTCAAAATGCTTGTCTAATATATATATATATATATATATATATATATATCTGAGTTAATTTTTATATATATATATTTTTAAATTCAAGGACTAAATTACGAAGAGAAATACACTTATAAAAGGGAACATACAAAATCCCAAGAAAATCAGGGACACAAGTATTGAAAATCATATACAGGCTACAGCTTACTCAAAATGCTTCTCTAATATATATATATATAGCAGCACTTTGAAGTCAGCTACCAAGGTTATGGAGGCAAGTTGCAGACGTCAGGCATCTCTCTCGCCATCTTAAGCAGTTTCTCGACGTCGACGTCGCCGTCGCCTCACCGTCCCCGTTCCGCCACCACCTTCATCGCAGGGCAGCGGTCCTCTTCGTGTAGCACCGCCAATTGGAAGCTGCAGAAGTCGACATCCGAGAGGAAGCAAGGACGAGGGCGTTTCTGATCATCCTGTTGGTCGCATGTCCTTGTCAGCAGTATCTCGCAGTAACTTACGAGGCCTCTTAAACGCTCGTCTTCCTCGAAATCGTCGCTCTCGCGCTTCGTCTCCCCGGTGCCGGTGGAGTGACGTACGGCAGTTGCGAGGCTCAGTACTTTTAAGGTTAGTATTCTCATGAGCTTTGCCATTGTATTAATGTTGTTGTTGTAAGTTCAGGAAATAGTACTGCAAATATTGTTCTTTTACCATATAAATATGTAATTTTTGGATGTGTGAATGTGTCAATATAAAGAAATAATAAATTAGTTTAGTGTCTTTTGAAGAAACAAAAGAGTTATTCGCATTTTGCATATTGCATATATATATATATATATATATTAAAATAATTAATTACCAAACTAGAATGAGTGAGGTAGTTTTATATGCCAAAAGTTTACTCTAATATTTATATATCAGTGAGTATTATATCATTTTAACTGTGTGATATTGATATATATGACATTTGTAATAACTGAGGTAGTTGATAAATAAGATTAAATTCTTATAATGCCATATTATTATATTTCTATATTTAATAAGTAACCATCATAGAAACATAACTATATAAAACCCGTACATATTATATGCATTATACTTAAAGTCATGTTTTTGTTGTCTGATTGTTCATAACGGTGGCTTAAAGGAGATCAACTCTAGGCTAAATCCAAAAGATCATTTTGTTTGGTAATTATAATATTAATTGTGTATCAATCAGTTTGTTGTATGATCGATCCACATATCAATAAGAGGTTTAGGCAGGTCTTACCTTCCATAAAATGTTGTCATATGTAGTTTACTTGACCAATTTTGGTTATGAGACAATTTTTTGACCAAGTAAAATACAACTTTTCTCTCCCCCATCTCTTTCTCCGTCCCTTTTTCCTTTGGTCGCATGTCCTTTTTTAATTTTTAATTTTCAATTTTATCCTTTTCTTGTTATTTTTTGTCCTTTTCCGTTAGTAAATCTAGGTATATTTAGAATTTATCAAATTAGAATCACTTTAAAAAAAAGTACAAATTATAAGGGTAAATCTCAGATACACATGGTAAATTCAGGATTTTCCAAGTTTATAGTACAAGAAAAAAATGTACAAATTCTAATGGTAAATCCTGAATATACTTGATAAATCTAAAATTTATCAAGTTATATTAGTACAGAAAAAATGAAAAATCTAATGGTAAATCTCGAATATACCTAGTAAATCCCGAATATACCTTATAAATCTCAGATTTACCAAGTTCGTATTAGTAGGGGAGAAGAACATTACAAATTTTAGTGGTAAATCCCGAATATACCTGAAAAAAGTGAAAAATCTAATGGTAAATCTCAAATATACCTAGTAAATCTCAGATTTATCAAGTTCGTATTATGAGAAAAAAATAGAAAAATCTAATAGTAAATGTCGGATTTACCAAGTTTGTATTAGTAGAGAAAAAGTGAAAAATCTAATGCTAAATTCCATACATACTTGGTAAATTTAAGATTTACGACGTCCGTATTTATTAGAAAAAAAGTGAAAAATCTAATGGTAAATCCTGTATATAACAGGTAAATCTTAGATTTACTAAGTTTGTACTAGTAGGGGAAAAAGAATACTACAAATTTTAATAGTAAATCCCAAATATACCTGACAAATATCGGATTTAAGGGATTTACCAATTTTGTATTTAGTAGGGAATAGTGAAAAATCTAATGGTAAATCTCAGATATACATGGTAAATCTCAAATTTACCAAGTTCTTAAGTTCATATTAATAGAGAAAAAGTGAAAAACATAATGGTAAATCTCGAATATAAACGGTAAATCTAGGATTTACTAAGAGAGTATTTTTAAAATTTCTGCTGGTTATAAATCTGGATTTTCATCACATTAAGTATTTATATTAACTTTTCTTAAACATTAACCTATTAATTTTAATTTATCTCAAATCTTGACCTATTTCTCTCAAACTCCCTATATATATATATTATTGTGCATTTTGTTTGTGCTATTTTCTTCTCCTTCTTATCCTATTTCACTCTACTCTAATGTAAATGGTTGACCCAGTTATTCTTTTCCAACAAAAAAAAAAAAAAGACTCAATAATTAATTAATTTTTTTCTTTATCAAGAAATAAAACCAACTCTATGTCTTTAATTCAACTCTCTCTCTTTCTTTCACCAAAAAAAAAAGCCTCATTCTCTTTACTCTAACCCATATTTCTATTTCTATTTCTGGCATTTTCTTCTCTTTCTTCTATGCGATTTCAGTCTCTTCTTTGTAAATCTAAATTATTGACTCAGTTAAATTTTTTTTTTTCTAATAAAGACTCTAATATTTAATTATTCCTCTACAATCAACATGAGTAGACTTTCTCGTAAAAAAGAAAAAGAAAATAAAAAAAGAGGTACCGACGTGCATTTTTGCAATAAGGTATTGTGATTCAGCAAAATGAAAAAAATGAAATAAAACAAAATAAAACAGAGCATAGTCTACATCAGTTACTATGGAAATAAAGAGGAAAATTAAAAATAAAAACTACAATCAAAGCATATTATTTTAACTGGCTGTCTTGAAATATCTGTAGGATTAGCAATAGCAGCTTGGTTGTTAAGAGCACAAAGAAATTTTTTTTTTCTTGGCGAAAGAAGAATAGAGTTGATGAATTGGTTTTATTTCTTGATAAACAGTACGGACTCAGGATTTATTAGTGGATAATTTTTTTTATTAAGATTATACTAACATGTATATATAAATGGTTAATCCAATAAAACATAGAGAACTATTAATTTAAAAAAGGTCAAGTCTAATTTATAAATATACCTACTATATTAAAATTAAAACCATTATATTAAAAAAAAAAGGCTAGGAGACCATAGCCGCCCCCCTCCATCATCGTTGATAAAGAAAAAAACATAATAAAAGAAACGATGGAAAAAGAGTGGGGGAGAGAGAAGATATCAGAGAAGAAAAGAGACATATTTGCTCTCAATACTAACAGAGGAGGGTTCCGTTTCATCACTGTCAGTGTTTTAAATAAGTGTGATGACGTGTCAATTTTTCATTGAACGGACAGAGATTCTTAATAGAGGATCCGGGTTCGCATTGGAGATGCTAATTTAAAATGACTTTTCAGTTGTTCATACAGAGTTAATATTTTTAGGGCCGTTTAGTTTATTAATTTGAGTTGAGATATTATTTTATGTGAGAATTTTTATTATAGTAAAAAAATTAAATTTAATTGTTTCTAAAAAATTTTATTGTAGCAACTTAAATTTTAAATTTGAATCGGTAAAATGATCGAGATCTTAATTTCTTACATATAAAATGGAAATAATACTATTAACAACAGGAAAAGAGAAGAAAACAAAGTAAATGGATGTAGAGAGAGAGTCTTAATTTCTTCCATATAAAATGGAATAATACTAATAACAACAGGAAAAGAGATGAGAAAATAAAGTAAATGGATGTAGAGACAGAGAGAGAATGAGATATATTTTTATTGTAGTTATTATTTTAGTTTATTTATACAAAATTGACAACCGAACCTTTATTGTATGTCCCATGGACTGATCAGTAAACAAGACAAATTAATTTTTGTTATGAGACATGTTTTGACGACGACTATAACACATTTTGAAGTTGAAAGGTTTTTAAAATGAGACTTGGTAACACAATTTAGGCCAAGGGACAAAATGAAATTAACCCTTAGTCACACCGCCATCTCGATGTATTAATTAATTAGGAGTAGTCACCACATGCACTTGGGGGGAGATAAGTTGCAACCGCCGGGCAACTCCCTTGCTACTTTAGGCATTTCCGCGGCTTTGAAGGGGTCGACGGTTCCTTTCAGGCGTTCCACCACCACCTCGAGCGCCTTGCAATGGTCCTGCTGCTTCAGCGCTGCTAGCTGATTGCAGCGAAACCCGACATGTTCGACATAACATTTAAAAATTGGGTCCGATTCTTTGCACGTCCTTGTCAACAATATTTCGCAATAGCTTATTTTGTCACCTAACCTCTGCTCGGGTTCCTCAGGAACCTCCTTCTTCATCATCCCACGGGTGTGTATTAATAGGAGCATTAAAAGTGTTAAATTGAAGTTTATTACTAGTAAGAAAGATGCCACGAGCTTTGCCATTGCGTGTAAGTTCAGGAAATATTACTACTAATATCGTCCCCATACACATACACACAAAAACTACATGCTTGTGTATATATACATATACGTATTTGTTAAGCGTATTCTTTTATTATGGGTTTTTTTTTTGTAAAGCGAGGAGTTATAACATATAAAAAGGTGTAGAGTTGCTATATATCATAGTGAACACTTTTGAATATATATATATATATATATATATATGAGTTTTAATTGTTATATTTCTATCGATAAATACAATTAAATATAAAAATTTAATTAGGATAAGAATCTAATATCATTACTATATATAACCAAGTGGGATTACATATAAAATATTTTAAGAGCTGATACGGGCGGTTGATCTTCACCATAGTACTAGAATGAGAGCATGACATAAAGATCCTTTGATGTTCGCCAAATATCATTTCAATTAAAAATATATTAATGCCTTTTCAAATTGATAAGGGATAAAAGGCTTGGACAGTTGTAAACTTAAGAGAGAAAAACTAGAGAGTTGGGAGAGTTTTCGATGATCATTTGATTAGGTTATACTGATATTCACATAATAATGTCATTTTTTTGGATAATACCCAAAATACTCTAGTCACTACAAGAAATTTGACTTTTAACAACTAATTTTTTAGTCATAGAAAGTCCAAATTTAATCGCATAAAACTTTCCATAACTAAAAAATTATAGTCGCTACTTAGTCGCTAAAAGTCGGTAGTAGAAAGTTTTTTACGACTATATTTTGTAGTCACTAGATATTCATGCATTCAACGACTAAAATTTTAGTTCCAAAGATTTTTAGTTGGTCACAAGAAAATTTCACGGGCACCAAAAATTTGTGTTGCAAAGAGTCCAAATTATTTTTTGTGATTATGCGAAAGCTAATTGGCAACTAATTATTAGTTGTTGTTAAATCAATTATTAGACATGTAATGACTAACCTTTTAGTCGCTAAAATTTTTACTTTAGCGACTACTAGTCAGTCATTAAAATTTTTTATTTTTAATTCTGTAGTGACTAACAATTAGTCACTAATTAATTTATTAACTAACTTTAAGTGACCAATTTTTTGTCGCTATTTTAAGAAATTGTGGTTGGTAGAAATTCATGACTTCTGTTTTGAGTGACTAATTTTTTAGTTGATAAAAGGATATTTTATTGCTAATTTTTATTTAAAGAATTAGCATAATATGTAATTAGATAAGAGAATAAAATATCTAAATAATTGTTAAATCACATATCTAAATACCGCCATATCATAGATAGTTTAAGTTTTTAGAAGTAAACATCAAACCAATTAGAGTATATATAGATTTAAAAATATAAACCTAAACACATAAACATCAAACTAAATAGTTGAACATATCTCTAAAGATAAACGAACTTATAAAGAAATATCAAACGGCTGATACGGGCGGTGACGGTGGCGGTGGTGGTGGTTGTTGTGACGATTGAAAACTTGGGAAATGATGTTCATCTGGTCCATTCATGAGAGCTATCATCTCTCTTCAGACTTCCTCAAGAAGCTCATTTCTTAATTGTTGTCGGATTGTTATAGTGATCTCCTCTCGCTCTCTTTAAAAATCCATTCGCATTTGATCAGCCATGTCTCCAACACGTTGTCGAAATTGTGCCTCAACTTGAGTAGAAGATTGAGATGACTGCTTATGAGTTATCGGTCCAAGACCTAGTATATACCCATTTCTTTCACTACCTAAAATCTAAGTACATATTGCGACCTTATCTACAACTTCATTATTGTCCTCCCTTTCCTGCCTTAGCTTTGGTTCTACAATTTTAAAGAAATAGGTTTGCGAATTAAATACTTATATATATATATATATAGCAAACGATCAAAATAGTATTAAAAAAATAAAACATACATATTTTGTCTCAGCCTCTTCATTAATCCAACCATGAGCTGCATTCCAGTAAGTCTCTTTAAATAACTCAATCCGTCCAAGCTCAAAAACACCTTCAGTAGAGTTAATCTAAAGTCATATACAAATAAGTAATTAACATTTTCCTCTCTATGTGAATTAAAACAAGTTTTAGTTTGCTTTTCATTAAAGTAAATTACTATTTGTGATTGGTGTCCGATAAAAGACTTGGATCCGGCTCGATGAACATGTGCGAGTCTACCTCTATTACCAGTTGCTGCCTCAGATCGTTTCTGCACCAGTTACTATTGCATTAGCACACAAATATAGAAAAGATTCTACAAAGTTTAGAAGATAGAAATATATTGTACATAATTTAAAAGAAGTGACAATATATACTTAATTTTTCTATTTTTATTGGCTGCAGTTTCATCAAAGAATCAATCTAAAAAGGCCATACAATCTAAAGTATATAGGTTGTTACCTGAAAGCTAAACTTTAGCTAGTCGTTTTAAAAATTGAACACTTTTTTTTTTTTAGAATGGAAACACAGTTCAAGTAAAGGCTAGGTAAAAGTAAAAGAAAACTTGGGAAAAAAATATGAATGTAAAGTACTACTGTTTAGAGGCTTTTTATACATAGACACACCATAAAATTTGTATTACATCTCTTTCCTAATCAACCACTTTATATATATATGGACATATAGCTGCAACACAAATATATTTGTATTGTATTTACTTAATAGTAATGAAAGAACAAATGTCGTCACTGGCTGAATTAACAATAGGAAGAATCTATTAAAGTCTTCAACATATCGGGTGGCAACAACTTTATTAAAGACAAAGCCTGAATAAAAAATTAAAACATATTACATGCCATGAGATACACAAGAAATAAATAAACTAAATAGAAGGAGAAATATAAATGTACACCTGCCATTGTGGGTTGTTAAAAATGTTATCACACAGCTACTCCCAGTCCTCATTTGATCTCACTTTTGAAGGTGGATGAGCTCTTGGATTTTTTCCATTCTTTACCACATTCTTATAATATCCACGCAAACTATTTCAATAATTTTTATAACGATTAGAACAATGGCTATCGATGGCGTCACCAAGTCTGTATCATTCAAGTTTAAGTTGAACTTGTCATGCATCACATATTTAACAAAATTTACAAATTACTATTCATATTATTCATATCAAAATACTTTACTGAAATAGTTACCTTAATACGGGTGTAAATGACTTCCTTATCCCCATTGTCAATTTTTCTCCATCTTTTAACTTTAAGTGGGGCATGATCTCGTACAATAATACCAATTTCAGATGCAAATCTTGATGCATTGTCACCATAAGGATGAAGCTCTCCCTTGTTGTAAGTCACATTCAACTTGTTCTCACTAATTAAACGACTTGTGCCCTTACTTCGATTAGGGCCACGAGTTCTTTTCTTTGGTGGTGTTGAAAAGCAAATAATAATAATAATAATAATAATAATAATAATAATAATAATAATAATAATAATAATAATAATAATAATAATAATAATAATAATAAACAAAGTGTCATACTAAATAATAAATAAAAATTAAAAATGAATAATAATAAGTATATGGATAATCACCAGTAGATGTTGAACCTTGTAGGTCATCTGAAGGGGATGAATCTGCATGAGGAGTGATAGTGGTTGACAGAACTGTGGAATGGGCTGCCCTCAATATAGATGAAGGAATATGGGTGGATGTCCCTGATGTTCCACCCCATGTTGCTGGTGTAGAAATAGTAGGATTGATAGGAGAGTTTGAAGACATGCCGAAGGACGTAGGGGTGGGTGCAGGATTCCACTTTTTTGGTGGCACAGCTGAAAAGGAAAATGACTAAAGTGAATTCTGATTGAAATCACAAATACATTCAATTATAAGTGAAACAACATTGTTAGCATATTTCAAGTTGTGGCAAAACGAAGCCCATTTATAGTTCAGATCAACATTACATACTAGATTGTAGACATAATTTATATAGATACACTAATTTTAAGGTGTGGGATGCACTGTTTCCATAAGAGGAAACAGAGCAGTAAGTACCGATACTATAAAAGTGAAAACAAATTTTCTATTGATATAAGAAAGACAATACACAGAAATATAATTTATTTTAATCAGTGCAGAAATGACTAACCTGAAACGTTGATGTTCCTTCTTGATTTCACTCCTGTGTTTTGGAGTTTCTTGGAGTATTCAGTTTTCTTTCAATGAATACTTTTGTATTATCAAGAGTTGAGAGCATACATAAAACCGTATAGTTGAAAGGATAAATAAAACCGTATAGTGCACTAACTCAAACATGAACGTGAATTGTGGATACTGCGCGGATTCTTTATTTTTCTTTTTATACTATATTTCATTTTATGGCGCCAATTTCTTTTTCATTTTTTATTTTTTCTTTTAAACTTAACTTTTATTTTTACTTAGTCCAATGACTGTTAAATCTTTTTTTATTTTTTTTATGCTATTTAATTTTCCTCTAACAACAGAGAAAAAAAAACATGTTAAATTAAAAAAATTCACAGGAACACCAAAACTCCAAATTCAATCACGAAAAAGAAAAAAAAAAGGAAAAAGGAATTAAATTGAACCCGGTGAGCATCTTGAGAGGAAATAATATAGGCATCGAAGCTGATGCGGAGCTTGGAAAAGAGCTCACGTAGGGCGCGGAGTTTCTCATCGTGCTCCGAGACAACGCAATTCTTCCGGAACTCCGAAGGCGTCTTGGTGGAGACCGAGAGTAGTTTTGAACGATCAGTTATAGAGGTTAGTTATGACTTAGGGGATAATGAGTTGGGTTATTTCGTTTTTTTTTTTTGGTGTGCAGGCTTGTTGACAGGGAAACAAGTATTTAAGATTGGAAGAATGTCAAAGTTGTTTTTAAGATGAAGAATGACAAAAATAATAACATTGTGACCAGGCCTTGGAAGAAAAAGTCAATTTTCTTTGAGCCTCCCTATTGGAGTTCATTGTTTATTTTCAATTGTTTGGATGCCATCCACATGGAGAAGAATGTTTGTAAGTCAATAGTTGGCACGCTGCTTGATATCTCTGGTAAAACGAAAGGCGGTCTTAAAGCACGGTTGGATCTTGTGGAGATGAACACTAGATGTGACTTGGGTCCTAAAAAACGAGGCGCCCACACTTACTTACCTCTGACTAAGTATACATTATCGAAACACGAGAAGAAAAAGTTCTGTGAGTGGCTTACTTCAATCAAACTTCTAGAAGAGTATTCTTCTGACTTCAAGAATTTAGTGTCAATGAAAGACTTGAAGCTTGTTGGAATGAAGACGCATTATTGTCACACATTGATGCAACAATTGTTGCCACTTGCTTTGCGTAGAATTCTAACAAAAGAGGTTAGACATGCACTTACCAAGTTTATCTTTTTCTTCAACTCCATATGCTCAAAGGTAGTAGATCTAATGATGTTGGATACAATACAATCAGAGTTGGTGAATACTTTGTGCATGCTTGAGAAGTATTTTCCACCATCCTTCTTCAACATCATGATTCATCTAACGTGCACTTTGTTCGCGAAGTGAGACTTTGCAGACTGGTATACTTGAGGTGGATGTACCCTTTTGAAAGATACATGAAAGTCCTAAAAGGTGACGTCAAGAAGCTAAACATATCCAATACTGGAGGGTTGCATTATAGAAAGTTATATAGCTGAAGAAGCTATTGAATTTTGCTCGGAGTACTTATCCAACGCGGAAGCAATAGGTTTACCTAAGAAGCTAAACATTGAACCCAAAAGTAAATCTGCAGATACTCTTTCTTTGGTTTCTCATAAAAGATGGGAACAAGCTTGTCTTTACGTTCTACACAATGCTCATGAGGTTAAGCCATACATCGAGGTGCACAAAAGGGAAATAAAGGCTGCATCCTCAAAAGGAGGGAGAAATGAGAAATGGTTGCAAGATGAACATAACCAGACATTTAGAGAGTGGATAAAGACACACAGTTACTCAAAGGTTCACGAGTCCTAAAGTGAAGGTGTCTCACAAGACTTGTTAAAGCATGCCGGAGGGCCCTCGTCAACGATCATGAGATACACATCATACTCAATAAATGGCTATAATTTCTACACTCTTGAAAGAGATGAGAAGCACCCGGTCCAAAATAATGGTGTGTCTCCATGCCGATGTTATGCATGTTTCCTCTGCAATAAACAATAATCGTATATATGGAACAATGACCTACTATGGTTTTGTTGAGAACATATGGGAACTTGACTATTGTGGATTACGAGTGGCACTTTTTAAATGCAATTGGGGCAACAATAACCATGTGAAGGTTGATAGTGACAACTCTACAATTATAGACTTTCGTTGACTGGGTTATAAGAATGAACCCTTTATTTTGGCAACGCAAGCAAAAAAAGTTTTCTATATAACCGATCCTAAAGATTTGGAGTTGTCATTAGTTTCCAATGAAGTCAAGACAAACTTGTGATGACAAATGGAATGATGATTATTACAATGACATATCATTGGTTACTAAAGTATTGCTACCGTTTAACAATGTTGATGTTGTTGCAGAAGATTATTTTAACTTAGTCCGTTTTGATGTTGAATTAACATGTGTTGAAAAATGTAATAATTAGAAGAGAAAAAGTGAGCATGTATTTATGTGTGCTTCTATGAACATTTAATTTATCCGTTGTTGTTGTAATATTAATCATGCGAAACTACATTCATTGTGTACTGTTTTACTATTTTGTAATTTATTTCTTCTTGTTAGTTTGTAATTTATTTGTTATTTTGTTCTATTGTTAATTATTATTAATATTTATAATTATATAATTGACTGAAAGCAGAGAATTGTTAGGTCAAATAACACGCACGATATAGGCCACATGTTGGAACAAGCTAAAATTATACATAATATTTCTAATGCTACAGCAACATATAAGGACGGTTTAAGCATAAAATCGTTGTTAAATAAAAACTTTAGATGACAATTAATACAAAAACTATCGTTTAAAATGTTGTCCAGCCACCATAATAGAAGATGATTTTATACTTAGTCGTCGTCTAATGTTATTATTTAACGACGATTAAAGGTCATCAACCTATTATGACTCTAGATACGACGACGGTTTTGTTAACCGTCATCGTATCTTATAACGGTGATTTAAAATCGTTGTTATATTCATTTTCTGTACTAGTGAGTACCCCAAGAAACTCTCCTCTCTCATATTCTCTCTCTTCCTCCATTCTCTTTCATTTTTCCTATCTGTCACGCTTATCTTTCTCTTTCCTTTTTTATTATTGTTTTTCTCTTTTAAAATCTCCCACGATGCTAGTAAACAAGAGAGAGATAAATAGAGAGAGTAAGCAAACTAAAAACTAAAGCCCCGTTCATTTCACCGATTTAAGTTCAGAATTCGAGTTTTACTACGGTAAAAAGCTCTCAGAAACAGTCACATCTAATTTTTTTGCTATAGTAAAAAGCTATCACATAAAGTCACATTTTAACTCGAATCAACGAACTAAACTGACTCTAAAGTTGCGGACTTTCTTTTCCCTTCAAATCCCTCACACAAATAACATTCATGAATGGTATTAAAGATGCTTTTTTATGTACATAGTAAATTGTCGTTCTTGCATTAACCTTTCATTTGATTGTATGATCAATTTTTTGCAATATTCATATTACAAAATATTTTATTCATAGTAAAAATAGTTACTTGTATAATTAATGCAAACATCAAATCCGATAAATGAATGGGACATATCTTTTGTCACCTTTGCCATATTCTTTTGTGTGCGAGATCAACAATATTTTCTAATCCTGACAACTGCTCACCAGAACAAAATACATTTCGTAGAAATATATTTACTAAAATTAAATCAAAACAAATTCCATACAATTTATGATACGTATGGACATAATTAATCTTTAATTACGAAGTATTACTGTCAAGTTTAACGTTTATCTTGTCCAATCTTTACTATTTAAAAATTGTTAACTCCATCCCCTTTTTACCTTATTTTGCATTCAATGAATTTTCGTTTATAACAAAAAAAATATATATTTTTTCTTAGAAAGTAAAGCAAACAAAATGGAAAAACAAACGCAAATATATAAAATTAGGAATAAAATATTATAAACATATGAAATTCATGTCTAGTTGACTACGGATGCTCTATTTGTCATACATTCAAAAACATTATGATACGTAATTTTGATTATCCTTTCTAAGGAATTATTGCGTACACATTCTTTTTTAAAAAGGTAATGTAGACACTAGCCAAAAAAAAAAAAAAAAAGAGAGTTCAACCCCTATTTCCGTGCCAGTCTCATACCCCAATCCCAATGTCAATCGCTGATCCTAACTGTAATGACAGTCCCGTAACTCAACCGCAAACCTGACCTTGATAACGGTCTTGAATCCTAACCTTGTTGTCAATCTCAAACCCTAACGTCCCTGACCCAAACCCCAATATTGGTCTCAATACGCAACCTATGTTTCACGGGACATTTAGTTAGAGAATTTAAATCATGATTTAAATTATAGTTCATGATTCGTTATAGTATTTTTTTTTTACAAAAAATACAAATAAATCGAAAATAATTCTAATCCATGAACCAAACGTCTCCTTAGAGTTCGTTTGGTACGAGAATTTAAATCATATTGATTCTAATCATAATTCTAAAATTATAATCATGATTCGTGATTTTAGGTTCAAATCATGATTTTAAAATTATGATTCAGAATTAATGGTTTGAATCACCTTAAATTAAGAGGAAGGTAGTTTTAGAATCATGAGTGATTCTGATTTAAAACATCACATTAGATTCTGAATCATATTTAGAATCATCTAAACCAAACACTGATTCTGAATTATGATTTAAAATCACTGTCAACAAACATTCATTCTGAACTAGGATTCAAAATCATAATTCTGGATCTATCTATCAAACGCAACCTTAAATATTTTATATGTTTGTTATTACGATCTTGTAAATTAAATTACATATATTATGATCGATAGATTTTTTTCCCCAGATATCAAAGTACGAATCATATTAATTTTGAAATAATGTTGTATTGATATTGTGTAAGAACATTGTCAAACAATGTACTACATTAAAATAATACAATATGGAGTGTTAATATGGTATACTAAATGTATCCTAATAGAAAGGAGTAACGGTACACCGCCAAAAAGACTAGAACATCAACAGTTACATGCAGCATTGACAACCTCTGATGAATCAGGACTGAAAATCTGTACTAATTTAGAATGCTCTCATGCTCAAACCTTCACACGACATTTAACATAGTATTTGCATTGTAATATTGTTGGACTGGAAATCATGAGATGCCAGCTATTGTCATATGTGTTAATATTGCTGTGCGTGGGCTGCAAATCCTCTCGGGCGATGTTCTTCAATTCCTTGGGGTTGAAATTGCCCCCATGTTGTTCCACCAATAGTCGTAGCGTCTCGCACCGTTGCGGCTCAGGTATTGTCTCTAATTGCTTGCAACATTTAGGCATATGGGTCGTGTTCGTGTCGATGTTTTGCAGTGACTCACCTGTATTATTGCCTCGTTGGCGGTGATTACATGATCATGATGGGTTAGGACGAATATGAGAGTAAGGATAAAGGTTGCAAATAAAACTGGGAGCCTCCAAATATACATGATAGCATATAATAATTTGGGAAATTTAGAAACTAGGCTACATGTGTAGGGATTTAGACTAGGCAATATAGATGTATATGTATAGGAAATTAGCGAATAAATCTCTTGGTGTGGAATCGAAAGACAAGTGATCGAATTTTGTCGCTATTGTGGCTGAGGATACTAATTAAAGAAAAAAGGGAAAGTGTGACTTCTTGTGTGTGTAACTCACAAGTAAAAAGTGTATCTAATTGTAGTTTGTGATATTAGTAAAAATATTTAGTAGCTTCAAGAGTCTCAAACGAATACTTTAAACACAAAGCCTCAAAAAAAAAAAAAAAAAAAAAAAAAAAAGCTTATCAATAACCTATGAGACGCAATATTTATCATTTCACTCAATTTTAATGGCTCTAATTTTTTTTTTTTTTTTAAATTACCTACCTACATACATACATACATACATATATATATATATATATAATATACGTATAATATAGCAATGTCGACTGTCCTCTTTGAAGGGAAAATTAGTTTTTTTTTTTTTTTTTTTTTTTTTTTTTGACTAAAGGAGAATTAGGGTTCGTTTGGTTCCTAAATTCGAATTCCTGATTCGAATCATGATTCATGATCGCTACAGTATTTTCTCTCATAAAAAATACACATAAATCGAAAATAATTCAAATCACATAATTTGAATGCATGAACTAAATGGACCCTAGTCTTATTTTATAGTCTTATCTTTATATAGGACTATTTGTCTTATTTTATAGTCTTATCTTTATATTGGACTATATAATATTCCATTCAGCTTGCTTTTGCCATTAAATTAATTATGAATTTGATAGACTGAGGAATCTCAAGGTCACTACTTGTACATCGCAAGAAGACAAAAAAGATGGACAAAGTTATTAGTAAAATGGTATTTATTATTTATGCACTGCACATGAAAAAGAGAAAAAATGTTTATTTAACTTTCAACCAAAAAAAAAGTGAAAGCAACTTGAGAATTGAGCCTTTTGAGTTGGGATATTGAGAGCCCATTTATTTTATAAATTTAAATTTTTAATTTAATTTGAGATTTAATATTTTTTAAAAAAAAATTTATTATAATAAAAAAATTAAATGTAATATATTTTACAAAAAATTTATTTTAAAAATTAAAAATTAAAAATTTAAATTAGTAAAATAAAGAGAGAAAAAGGAAAATAAGTTAAAATTTGAGATGAATTAAAATTCATAAGTCAATAGTTTATATAAGTTAATAAATAGACTAAATTATTATTTTCGTCTATAACTTGTTTAGTTATAAACCATAATTTGATAAGTTATTATTCATAATTGTCCATAACTTGTCCAGTTATAAATTATAACTTGATAAATTTATTAATAATTTATCTAATTATGAACTATAACTTGACAAATTATAACCTATTAATTTCTATAACTAATAATTAACCAATTTACTTTTTTAAATTTTTTATATTAGTCTATTTTTTACTATTTTCCTAAAATAAAAGAACTTGTTTGGCCTTGGACGGTCCAATTTTATGATAGCGCTCGTACATTCTAGACCATAAGCACAATGTCGTCACTCTTATACGTGACACACCCACTAAATTCAAAAACGCCGTCGTTTCACGGAGACAGAGCAGCAGTGGGACCCACTAGGAAGACCAAAACAAATTGAAAACGTTGTCCTCGAGGTCCGCGTACTCCTCGTTCAAATTGACGTTTTTACCCTTCTAACTAACATCACTTGAGTATACAAATCTGAACAATCGCTGTCTTTAATCGCCACATCATCCATTATTCCAATCGTAGGGCTGAAAACATCTCGTGAAGTATACGCTTAAACGTGTACGACTATGTAAAAAGGCCAATCTCCTCTCTACGTTAATGTAAGCGCAACCGACCTAACCAAAATGACTCCTTATCTGTAATCTGTGTATTTTCTCTCTGATCCTGCATTTTCTTTATAAAAAGTTTTTCCTGTACCTTCTATTTTCTCACTAACCAAACAGGAGGAGAGTGAAGGAGCTTGGATACTCAGACTCGTCCGATTTACACAGGGGTTCGTTCTCTCCATTGACAAACCAATCCCGAACCCTAATATCGGATCAGGTAATCTCTTTTTCCTCACTTCGATCTACGATTTGATCGATTGACCGATTCTTAGGTTTTGATTCACGATAAATTTTAGGGCTTTGGGAAATTTTAGATCTTTTTCGTGTCGGCGCAAGTATTACGGTCTTAAGCTACTATACAGATTAGTCTTTCTACTTTTTCTTTTTCATTTTCATTTTCATTTCTAATCTTTTCTGATTCAATCGACTAGTTTCGTGTTTGATTTTCTACTCGTTTGTAACTGAAAAGCTAATTAAGCTTTTAATCCGGATTAAAGGATTCTCATTACTAATTAATTCGTTCTACTTTTTCATTTCATTCCTAATCTTTTCGGACTAAAATCGACGAATTTCATATTTGATTTTGTACTCGTTTATAACTTAAAAAAGGAATTTAAGCCTCTAATCCAGATTAAAAGACTCACTTTCCTGATTATATCGTTTTTTTTTAGTTTCAGTTGTATAGACTGATATAGGTTGGGTATTTCTAAATATTCTTGGAGTGATTATATATATTTATACTTATATATTATATGTATATTTATACGACTTGGGTTTGTCTATGATTCTTTGTGTATTTATTTTTCTTCTTATTTGCTTATCTCTAGTTATCTTGTAAGTTATACGCTTGAATGATATTTTTTCTGTGGAGTTCAATATGTGTTTTTATCTATATAGGTCTGAGCATTCTGGTTGTCAGGTTCTCTTTGATCAATCAGCCAAGGTTCATGTCTGAGATCGACGACCAGATTCCCACTGCCTTCGGTGTGTTTTTTCGTCTGTTAACTGTTATATATATATATATATATATATATATATATATATATATATAATGGATATATTGGCATCATTTGAACTTGAAATTAATGTTTGTTGAGAGGTTATATGAAGAACTTTAATAAAACGTCATCCATTCTTGTTATAGACTTTACGCAATGATTTCGGTATCATTGATTGTTCTATGAAAACGTTCTATCTTTTTTGAAAAGCTAATTTGGCTAATTTTTCCCTCTGAACGTATTCGGTGGACACCTTTGGGTCTTTAGGAAGAAGCTACCATACCTGTAGCCTAATTTTAGGTGTTAGATTATGGAAAGAAACTATGTAGATGGTCGAAATCTTTTCTTTTAAAGCTGATAACTTTTCTCGCAACAGTTGGGATAGTTTCTTTTCATTATCTAGTTGCTGGAATTTGGGTTTCTTGGGATGTACCGTAGATTTCAGGGAGACCTTATATGTAGTAGTTGACAATAGTAGTATCTGGGGATGGTTGAAATCTTTTCGAATAAAGCTGATAACTTTTCTTGCAACAGCTGGGATCGCTTCTTTTCATTATCTTGTAGCTGGAATTTGGGCTGTTTGGGATGTACCATAGATTTCATGGAGACTTTGGCGCCGCTCGGTTCGCTAGTTCGAATTACAACTCAAATTTTTACTATAGTGTTTTTTCTCACAAAAATTCAAATTCAACTTTTTCTTCTACAGTGTTTTCTCTCACATAAATTTACTTTTTAACTTAAGTTCTCAACTCGAACGAACGAAAAGAACGAGGCCTTTATGTATAGTAGTTGACAATAGTAGTTTTTGGGGAATGATATGAAGTTGTTGACTAAAGAGACTAAGAGAATAGAATTTGAAGCTACATAGTTGGTAGATCCTTTAGAAGCAAAAATGCATAAAGCCGTTGCTGTACTTGTAGACATTAATAAGTTTTTTATTTGTTTTTGTTCTAGATGGAACCAGGTGCATATCTATTATTAGTTTCGTGATATGATTTTCGTGAATGCCCAACTTTCTCTTATCCCATTGTTCTCCAATCCCAATGAATGAGAAAGGTAATTGTTGTTCATTTGGTGATTCTCTGTTTTCCCTGGTCACAGACCCGTTTGCTGAGGCAAATGCTGAGGACTCAGGTGCTGGATCAAAAGAGTATGTTCATATTCGCATTCAGCAGAGAAATGGTAGGAAAAGCCTGACTACTGTGCAGGGATTGAAGAAGGAATTCAGCTACAACAAAATTCTTAAAGACCTTAAGAAAGAGTTTTGCTGTAACGGTACTGTTGTTCAGGACCCAGAACTAGGACAGGTACAATTTTTTGTTTTTCTTTTTTGGTGGAAAACTACCTGTATCTCCCGTTTTTATTGGAATACCACGTCATCCCTTATTTCTATTTCATGTTAATAACCTTCTTTTTGATGAAATTTGGTCAAACTTAGGTCTGAAAATACCATTTTAACAGAACTCATAACAGCTTACGTCTGAAAATTTTGGTTAACCTGAAGGTGGTTTTAAGCATGAAAAAAAAAAACGAAAAAAAGAAAAAAGGGGAATGGTCGTGGCTTTACTAAAAACACAGAATAAAATGTGGCATTTTGATAAAATACATGGGAGGGTTAGATACTCATCCCTACTTTTCTCCCCGTTTGTTGGTGTGGATAGGTGATTCAACTTCAAGGAGATCAGCGAAAGAATGTATCCACTTTCCTTATCCAGGCAAGTTTCTTATTCCCAGTGGTGTTTCTATAGCCACACGGTTCATCGAGTTCTTTATTCTTTGGCCGTCTCTGATTTTTCTCCTAATTCTTCTCGCGATTTTGGCGTTCAGGCTGGCATTGTGAAGAAGGAACACATCAAAATACATGGTTTCTGAGCTGCAGGTTCTCAAAGTCTCTGCACAATACATACTCATCTTTTGAGTCTTGTGTCAGTGTTAGTCATGTTATCTGATATCTAACATAAAAGTGCAGCTATATGTGGATCTTACATATGTTTGTGCTTCTGGTGTGTTTTTAGTATTTAAGGACTTGTGATGTGGAATGATATCATGGAATATGTGACGACTTCTCCCTTGATACTAATTAATATAAATGAATACCTAGAAGACGTTGTGAGTAGTTATTTAAGCTTTAATTTATCAAACAACCGTTTTATTTTTCTTGTCTACCATTTTCATTTCCTTCGAGTGGCATATTAGAATTTTTTTTCATCAATTCAAGTTTTTAATATTAATTTTGTTAAGTTAAGAATTTTCATAAAAAGTTTAATTTTTTCTATTACAGTTAAAAATTTACATAAAATTACATTTTAATTTAAATGGACGAATTGACGAGTTTAAGTATCGGGGACAAAAACGGTATTATAATCTTTAGAAAGAACAAATATCGTAGGTAAATATTGTTTAGGTGTGTTACGTTGAAAACTTTTCTGCTTTTGATGAAATGAAATCTTCTGTTACATCAGAAAAGTGGGCCGGTATAAAATTGATGAATATGCTTTAAAAAAGCCGGTGCTAATTATGAAATGAATATGCTTTAAAATTGATTTGTACAACCGCTTACCTGCCAAAACATGTCAGATTCAGATTACGCATTTATTGATACTTCCTTTATTTCGCTTTGCTTGCTGTATAACTAATTTGCGTTTTTTTTTTTATTATTTATTTTTTTTTTTTTTTTTGTGTTTAACTAATTTGCGGGGGTTGTCTTTGTACATATAGCAAAATTTAACGGGCTCTTTACACATATATGGTAAAAAATTTGAAATATTACGAAGAATAATAAAGTTTGATATTGTCAAATAATTTAAATTATTGACTATCGTTACACAGTATATAATATTATTATGATAATTAGTATGTCATATTTGTTATTTTTATAATAATGAAATTTTGCCTTGTAATTAGACTAACTTTTTTTGGGCTGAAAAGAGAGCAAATGAGACTTTTTTTTTTTTTTTTTTTTTTTTTTTTGGTCTACTTGAGGAGAGCAAACAACTTGATTGCATATTATTTGGACATAGATGATATTGTTTTTCGCTCTCAAAATCAGCTTCTGCTTGTAGTAAAAATTGATTTTAATGTTTGGTAAATCTTATTAAAAGTGTTTTTTACAGAATTTTTAAATAATTTACAGTTAAAATTAGAAGCAATTTAAAGGTAATTTTAACTTTTAGATTATAGAATCATCATAATATAATTAATAAAATTTTTATAATATTTATAATACTCTTAATAAAATTTAAAATTTACAATCTCACACTAGTAATATAATATAATAGTAATATTGTAATAAATAATATCATAATTATATTAATAACTCTAATATTATTATTTTATCATGTAATATGATATTATAATTATTATTTTATAATAATATTATATATTATATTGTATTAATATAATTATATTTATTATATTAATAATAATATAATTAAATATTAAAATATTCTTATAATTCTAATATTATTTTTTTATTACACATTTTATGGTTATATAATATATTAATTATAATATATGTTTTTAATATAATTTAATAATAATTATATATTATATTAGATTATATTATAACATAATATCATTATAATTTTTAATTATATTATAACTGAAATATTATTATTTTTTATGTAATATTATTATATATTTTATAATATTGTAAATATATTAACCATTTTAATAATATTATTCTATTCTATATCATAATTATATAATATGTTATTTAATAATAATTTTATTGTATTATTTTAAATATGATAATAAATATACATTATATTGTAATTATATATATTATATTATAGTATAATATAATATAATCGTAATTTTTAATTATTTCAATTATTATTTTAATATATTGTTATATTCTATATAATTATATAATAATAGGTTTTTATATATTAAATATAATAATAAATATATGTTATATTGTAATTATATATATTATATTATAATATAATATAATAAAGTCGTAATTTTTAACTATACACAACAATTCAACCTCATAATTTATCAAACATTATTATCTTGATTTTGGAATCACCACAAACTATTATAATTATAGTTTCTCAAATACTCAACTTTTTTTTTGTAATAGCTATTTTTGCTTTCAACATAGTTAAAATATATATATATATATTTTTTAAATCTACAAAATACCAAACTAAGTTGTAATAGATTGAGTGGACTACTTTCACCTTCATGTTAAGGCAAAAGACTTGCCCACATGCAATCAACTCGAGAAGCTTATGAGGTTGTTCTTTTCAAACGAAACTCGTAAAAAAGTTTGAATTTGAGTTACAACTTTATTCAAGTTCATGTTCTTTTATAAAATTTGAGTTTAAACTCGAGTTTTGAGGCTAAACTCGAGTTCAAGTTTCTCCTTCAACTCGAGCTCATAAACTCGAAGTCAAGTTATTTTTACTATTCTTAAAAATGTCACTTTTTCGTTTTAATTCTGATTGAGATGATTTTTTTTTCTATGCATTCACAATGAAAAGACGAATAAAACCCCACCTATATACCCTATTAAAATTTTTCATCACCATTGAGTTTTTATTAAAATACTATCTAAATACATATTTAAGTTTTGACCCCCCAAACACAAACTCAAAAAGATTCTCAATTCAAATCATAACTCAAATGTGCGCATCCAATCACAAACTCAAGTTACAACTTCAACTCAAGTCATAACTCAAACTCAACTCAAGATCATTACTCAAGTCACCCAAACTCAAAAATGTAAAATAACAACCCCTACGTCTCTAGCATGGCAAGATCTGTCCATTCTCAGTCTACAAAAGATATTTGTATTAATTCTTTAGAGATTAGAGATATTTGAATTGAAATTGCTTGGATTATAGAAACTGAAATTTTGAGCCTTTTTTTTTTTGTTGCTCTAACATGAAAGAGCACCTTATTGATAGGATACAACATTTAATTGTTTAAATATTAGTCAAGTTCCTTTAAATTATCATATTTTTGTGATCTAATGCTTAAAAATTATGTCATACCAGTTGTTTTTTAATTCCATATATGGAATTCTAAAAAAATTAGCAAGAAGAAATTTGTACGAAAAAGTTATCCTATTAATGGCGTATGGTTGTTGTTGTTTTCAGATCAAACACAACCAGAAAATATATATGCACAGAGAAAGATCAAGACACAAACAATTTACTTGGTTCAGGCTTTGGAGAAACCCTACATCCAAGGGCAGGGAAGAAATTCCCCAGTACAATCCACTATCACCAGGAAAAACAATTACACACTATTGATCTCACAGATACAACGAATATCTCTCAGAAAATACAAGCTCTTTTCAACCCTTGAGCTATTCCCAAACACTCGTTCCTCACCTCTCTGTTTTCACACCCAAGAACTCAGCCTTTTTGTCCTAAAAGAGCAAGAGTAATAATGATTGATCTTAATTAACCGTGGCTTATATATACTAGACCAGTAAATAGACTCTAAAAACTAACCAGAGTTAAGGCATTTAACCAATCCATGGTTAATAGCAACTAAGTCGGTTATAACTAATAAGCTGCAATCTTATTTGTAACTAACCAACTAATAAAGAGTATAGCCTACCAAGATAGAGTCACCTCTCCAACATAACTCCACCTTGACTCTGATTTGATAATGGATTAATGCTAGGAACCTTGCAATCACTAAGGCAATCAAGTTGGCAAAATACCTAACAAGTTCAAGCCTTGCTCAAACTTGCTTACAGGTAATGCCTTTGTTAACATATCAGCCGGGTTAACCAAAGTGAAAATCTTTTCAACTTTGATTTTCCCTTGTGTTATGATTTCTCTTACAAATGCAATCTAACATCTATGTGTTTCGTTCTTTCATGAAACACATGATTTTTAGCCAAATGAATTGAACTTTGAGAATCACAATTAATTGTGGCTGTATGTTCCTTGATTCCCAGTTCCTTAGTGATTCCTTGTAACCAAACAGCTTCCTTGAATGCTTCTGTCAATGCCACGTACTCGGCTTCAGTTGTTGAAAGAGCAACAATGTGTTGCAGGTTTGATTTCCAGCTGACTACGTTTCCACCAACAGTAAAAACATAACATGTCACTGATCTTCACTTATCAACATCTGCAGCATAGTCTGAATCACAAAAACCTTCAATCACAGCTCCACCTTCATGGTTACTTTCATACACCAGACCAACATTTGTAGTTCCAATAAGATATCAAATGATACATTTCACAGCATTCCAATGCTCCTTGGATGGCTTACTCATGAATCTACTTACCAAGCTTACTCCATAAGCTAAATCTGGTCTTGTTCCAATCATAGCATACATCATGTTGCCCACTGCATTACAATATGGAATTTTCTTCATAAATGCAACTTCTTCACTTGACAGATCATCTTTAACCGAGCAGAGCTTGACATGCAAGGGAATAGGTATAGAGGCTGCTTTGGCATGCTCCATGCCATAGAGTTCCACAACCTTCTTAATATATCCTACTTGAGAGATAGAAAGAATCCCATTTTCTCTATTCCTTTTAATGTCCATTCCGAGAATTCTTCTAGCATCCCCCAGATCCTTCATATCAAACTCAGATTTTAAAATCATCTTCAATCTGCCAACTTCGGATTTGTCTTTGCAAGCTAACAACATGTCATCTACATAAATAAGTAAGTAGATGAACATGTTTGTCTTGATTTCCCTCAAGTACACACAGTGATCAAAATTTGATCTCTTGTAGCCATTTTGTAGCATAAAGGTATCGAATCTCCTGTACCATTGCCTTAGGGATTGTTTCAATCCGTACAAGGCCTTCTTGAGGAGACAAACCATGCCTTCCGTTCCATTCTTGATAAATCCTTTTGGCTGTTCCATCAGGATTTCTTCATCGAGATTTCCATGCAAAAAAGCCGTTTTGACATCAAGTTGTTGGAGCTCTAAATTTTCCATAGCTACTAGTGCCAATAACAACCTGATTGATGAATGTTTGACCACAGGGGAGAACACTTCATGGTAATCAACCCCTTCCACTTGAGAATACCCCTTTGCCACAACACGTGCCTTGAACCGAGCTGGTTCTACTCCAGGAATTCCGGGCTTCCTTTTAAAGATCCACCTGCAGCCCACCACTCTCTTGTTTGGTGGTTTCTTAACAAGTGTCCAGGTCCCATTTTTATGAAGAGAATCCATCTCCTCACACATAGCTTGAAGCCATTCTTGCTTGTGTTTGCTGCTGCAGGCCTGTTCAAAAGATGTGGGTTCCTCCAGCTCTATGATGTCACTGTTGGTTGTCGAATCGAATTCGGCGGCGGAAACGCAGCGGAAAGGCGGATCGTGTATAACAAAAATTTTCATAAAACTTTTGAGATACTCTATAGATTATATTAATTTATGCACCAATAAATTAATCTCATTAATTTATAAGATTCAAGGATCAACCGAAATACCTTGTAGCTGACTCGGATGATATCTTGATTTTCTTTGACCATGAACAATCCTAGCTCCAAGCTTTTGTGTTTAGAACACCAAAGTCTTCCACGTCAATTCCTTGATTCCACGTAGACGTGTGTGTGGGCACACGTGAGACAAAACGGTTTCTAAAACACTCGAATTTCCGCAAACACCAACGCATGCACGATGTGGAATTTTTGGAGAAAAAATATTTTTCACTCTTTTCCCTATGAGAAATTTCGGCCACACTGTTTTTAGGGCTGAAAAATATGTTTCAAAATTGTCCTACAATTTTTCATTTATCTCATATTTAAAGAGAAGAAGTCAAACTTCAAAATAGGATCAAATCCTTATCTCCAATTTTGAATTTTGGAACAAAAATCCCTTCCCCTTATCCCTTTGATGTGTGGCACCTAAATAAGATAAGGAAGGAAGATATTTTATCCATTATCCAAAGAGTTCAATTTTAATTGATTCAAATTGAATTTAAGTCAAACTTAAATTAATTTGAATTCTAAATTGAACAACTTATCAAATAAGTTTAAATGGATAAATCTAGATATGTTCAAATTCAAATTTAAATAATCTCATTATTTAAATAATAATAATTAATTCTCAATTAATTATTCTTGAGTATTTAATTTTAGAATTCCGTAATTCCAAAATTCCCATTTTGCCCTTTGTGTCCGGTAGAATTACAAGGACGACGGGGGACTAATGGACCTATAATTACGAGCTCCAATAAAATTAATAATTAATTAAACACTTTAATTAATTAATTAATTCTATTAATTCAATAGTTACTCCACTATAAACTTGGAATTGCACTCTCGAATTATAGACATTAATTACTTCTAAACCGTGAAGTGTCCATTTGATATAGTCATTGCATATAGATCGATCCTCCATAAATAATTCATAATTAGAGTCGGGTAGAATCAATTAACCTCTCTAATTACATCTTTATCCTTGAGTACCATTGATTCTCTAATGGATAGTGATTCATAAAACAAATTCATGAACCAGGCGCTCTTACTAATCCAAGTACCGAATCAACACTCAAGAGAATTATTTATCTCTTTCTTTCTCAAGAAGGAATGGATTCCATCTCGTATAATAACATTCCCACTACCTATTTCATTATGTCTCCAAAATACAAGGAATAGGATTCGGGTCTCGGAATCCGTGCCGAGTAAATCAAAAGACATAAATCCATAAATAGGAGTTTGTTAAGAACTCGTGGATTAAGATCATTCTATATATGACCATCGGTAGACTCAATTAGAATTTCTATGCTTAACTTGAAATTATTAGAAATTCATATTGTGTCTGCGTCCATGTTCCACATAATCTCATTATGCGAAATACACTCATTCAATATCTTGCCATATTAATAAAGGTCGGATAACACCGTTCCATTCTAAATGGAATGACATGTATTAATAATGTTTTAATTAAAGATTCGAACTTTAATTAAATTCATTATGAACAATTACTTTTGATTATTATCCTTAAACATTATCCTCTCGTATATAACACTTATATACCATGTTTAAGGTTACATAAATAATCAAGGAATTTTATTTGATATTCATAAAATATTCATAAATATATGCACATAAAATGATGAATAATCTATTTTATTAAATAAATAATAAATATCCTTTTTACATCTCATGCTTTTAGGACACTATTCCCAACAATCTCCCACTTGTCCTAAAGCGGTGTGTCATGTCTCTAATCCCAAATCCGTCTAAGTGCCGATCAAAAACATTCAATGGCAATGTCTTGGTGAGAACGGGTCAAGGTTGTCCTCCGACGCGATCTTGAACCGCTACATCGCCTCTATCCACAATGTCTCTCGATCAGGTGATATTTCCTTTCTATATGTTTCGCACTCTTATGGCTTCGGGTTCTTTTTTGAATTAGCCACCGCCTATCATCACAAAGAGAGCTTAATTGGTTTATCCATATCCGGAACAACGTCCGGATCGCTTAAGAACTTTCGAGCCATGTAGCTTCTTTGCGGCTTCACAAGCCGCAACATATTCAACTTCCATGGTAGAAAGTGACAACACACTTTTGCTTTATACTTCTCCACCACGGCTCCTCCATTAAGAGTGAACACAGATCCGTATGTCGACCGTCGATTATCTCTATCGATTGAAATCGAAATCATGTATCCGTGAGAGATGGATCTTCTCCTAATATACTAACATATAGTTTCTCGCTCTCCTAAGATACTTGAGAATACACTTCACCGCAACCCAATGATCTAATCACAGGTTGGATCGGTAGCGATCGAGTACTCCCAACGCATAGCAGAGATATCCGGGTCTTGTACACAACATAGCATACATAAGGCTTCCCACAGTAGGCGTAGGGATACCTTCTCATATCTTCTTCCCGCTGGGGGTCTTAGGACATTGCTCCTTAGAAAGATGAATACCATGCCTAGAAGGCAAATTCCCTTTCTTAGAGTTTTACATCGAATACCTAGACAACACTTTGTCTATATAAGATGCTTGTGATAACGCCAAAAGCTTTTTTCTTGCGATCTCGAATAATTTTGATCCCAAGAACATAGCTTGCCTCTCCCAAATCTTTCATTTGGAATTGGTCACTAACCACTCCTTTACATCCGTCATCATTCCCACATCATTCCCTATGAGTAGGATGTCATCGACGTAAAGAATTAAGAAGACCACTTTCTCTTCTTTCTTGTGCGTGTAGACGCATGGTTCATCAATGTTTTGATCAAATCCATAAGACTTTACACCTCTCATCAAACCTGATGTTCCATAATCTAGAAGCTCGCTTGATCCATAAATGGACCTTTGCGGTTTGCGACTTTTCTTTGTTGGCCTTCCACTATGTAACCCTACGGCTGATCCATATAGATGGTTTCATCAAGATAGCCATTCGAGAAAAAGGCATCTTGGCGTCCATCCGCCATATCTCATAGTCAAAATATCTTTGCAATGGCCGGGAGTATCCGGATGGACTTAAGCATGGCTCTTGGCGAAAAGTTTCCTCATAGTCAACTCCCTCCTTTTGGGTATAACCCTTAGCCACTAGCCTTGCTTTAAAAGTCTCTACTTTTCCATCCGCTCCTCTCTTTCTCTTGAAGATCCACTTGCATCCAATGGGTTTTACCCTTGGGTAGATCTACAAGTTGCGGGCCCGAGTTAGAGTGCATAGACTCCATCTCAAGTTTCATAGGCGCTTGCCATTCTTCCTTATCGAATCATCCATTGCATCCTTAAAGGTCGATGGATCCTCCTTACTGGAAATCATCGGCAGGTGACGATTTGGGCTTCCACAGAGCATAGCGGTCGGGTAACACCTTACCCTCCCACTACGACGAGGTGCCACCGAGTCCGATTAGGAACCGTGGTCTTTTCTCCGAGTGGTTCGACAACTCTTGTCGATTGTGGTCCGATCTCATCGGAAAGTAACTCTTCTAATACTATCTTACTTCTCGGGCTTGAAATCTATCATATAGTCATGCTCCGAAAATGTGGCATTTGTCGATATAAACACCTTTTGATCCGCTTGACTATAAAATGGTCCTCCTCTTGTCCCTTGTGGGTATCCCACAAAGATGCATACCGACCTTGGTTCCAACTTCCCGTCTTTTGCCTCAACACGTGTCTTGGACTCCCCATATGTGAATGTGTCTCAAACTAGGTTTTGACCATTCCACAACTCTAAAGGGTGTCTTAGGTATAGATTTAGATGGAACTAGATTCGGAATATACATAGCGGTTTTAGGGCATAACCCCAAAAAGAAGTAGGCATTGAAGAATAACTCAACATTGATCTTATCATGTCGAGCAAAGTCCGATTTCTCCTTTCGGCCACACCATTCTCTTTGTGGTGTGCGGGTGCGATCAATTGGGATACCACACCTTCTTCAATCAAGAAATCCCGGAACTCTTGGTCCGGTATTCACCCCCTCGATCCGATCGAAGTGTCTTGATTGGTTTACCTAATTGTTTTCAACTTCACGGTGAATTCTCTAAACTTTCCAAAAGTTTGATTTCCGTTGCATCGAGTAAACATAACCATATCTCGAATAGTCGTCAATAAAGGTGACGTAATATTCAGTAACCTCCTCTAGCTTGGGCGTTTAACGGTCCACATACATCTGAATGTATCATTTGTAGGGGTTCGTAGCTCTTACTCCTTTTGTTGTACAAGGTCTCTTGGTCATTTTACCTTCCAAACAAGATTCACAGGCCGAAGCTTCGCCAACTTTTAGCTCACGCAAAGGACCATCCTTTACCGGTCTTTCAATCCTATTTAGGTTAATGTGACCAAGTCTAAGGTGCCATGATATGTGTTATTTTCGTGAGAAATCTTTTGCTTTTTATTCTTAGGTTCGGCAACTCTGAACATTTCAAAGTTAAGCGATGAATTAGGGATTGGTTTTATACAATATAAACCATCATCCGGGCGTCAAAACAAATATTTAAACCATTTAGAGAAATATGAACAAATTCATTATCAAAATAAACTTTAAATAATTGTTCAAATAATTTGGCCACAAAATCAAATTTACGCGAATGTCCGGAATAAAATAAACATTGTTCAAAACTAAAAATTTATTTTCCTAAAACGAAGTCTAACTTCTCCCAATCGCTTTTGCCGAAACTCTTGCGCCATTGCCTACTTTCATCGTGTAGTCCCCATCGGCTAACTTTCGGTATAACAACTAAGACTTTGCAAAGAAAAACAAACATGATTAGTTGCTCCCGAATCAATTATCCAGGTGAGGTATCACCCTCTACTAAATATGTTTCAAGAACTAGTAAATCGATTCACCTTGTTCCTTTTTCTCCTTAAACTTTTCCACAGTTACGGTTTTTCCTTTTGTTTTTATCGAACTTCCTGCAACTACAACATTTGCTTCTCCTCCCCTTCTTTTGTTAGTGGATTTGAAGTTTTGCAGGTCATTCATGAGTTCGATGAGATTGCACTTCCTTTTGTTCATAACAAAGTTGTTCACGAACTCATGAAAGTCGGGGATAGGCTTTCCGGGATGATGCCAACTTGGGTGGCTTCATCGATTCGCATCATTGAACTCCGTGTCGTGGAGGTGATCAATCATGTTCGAGAACATGTGCCTTGACCAAGAACCTTTCTTCATTTTGTCATTCATGAAAGCCCTTACGGCATCCAAACGAGCCTTTTTTTTTTTTTTTTAGAACATGGCTTCTAGAGACTCCATTATCTCATAAGCGGTCTCCATCTCCTCATGCTTCTTCGAAGCATTATCGCTCATCTTGGCAAAGATAAAGCACTTTGCTTTATTGTTGGCCTTGATCCAGCGATCAAAAGGCTCCCTTGCGGTTTTGGATGCAGTTGCCGCGAGTTCGGGAGGACATTCCTCCGCTAGGACAAACTTATAGTCTTCGCAGGACCAATAGTATGTTCATGTTACTTTTCCACTTAGCATAATTATCACCGTCTAATTTTTTCATTCGCTAGTAGTGTGATAATGGGATTCGACATATTCTTTGGGAATAAATAGAATATTCATCTAATCAATTTATGTGCATGAATATCAAGGCATGTTAATTTTGGCACAATTAAATATGATGCATGATGCACATGAAAATACATAAATCATGTTTTAATTTTGGGTGCCAACGATAATTCAATTTACCACGAATATAGTGCCGCCGTAGGGTAGGTCAAAATATCGCAAATTGAACCGAGACCTTCTCAATTAATAAATATAATCAAAATATCTCATATTTTCATATTTATCAACTACACGTTAATTTTGGTCAAAAATATAATCAACAATTTGATTATATCTCCATGAGTGTAACCCATCATTTCGATTCTCTGGACTTAACTCCGGAGTGCCGCCGTAGGGGTAGGTCAAACCGAAATACATCCTTGAATCCTATCGCTAGGAAGTCAACCTTGTTATTGATCCGAAAGAACACTTTCCGTAGGGGAGTGCGAATCGGTGCCGCCCAAGCCCCTTTCGAATCTCACGGTGTTGAACTAATGATGGAGACCGATTGGGTCGTATTGTCATACAACCCTCTCCCACTCATTATTTTGCAAACATGTATTTTGTTTGAAAAACATCTCATGATTTTCAAATCGAAAAATAAACAATTTATTTTTTCGGATATGTGAAATTCAAAAATTTAACTTTTAAATTCAATTTCACATGTAACATTATTTTGCAAATCAATTTTGCAACTTAAATCAATTTAATCATATTAAATCAATTTTCAAATAAGATGGTTCTTATTTTATTTTATTTTTCTAAAACCCTTTTATAATAAATAAAATAAATAATAACAATTAACGGCGTGTATGCATGGCATGTTATAAAAACATATGAGTAGGCACATTATATCTACATGGCATGTTATATGCATGGACATATATAATATATAATTATCAACATAAAATATAAATATATGCAATCAACTATTGAGATGGATTTGACCGGGTCCCATGGAAAAATAAATTACAACTCAATCGAATCGAATAAATAAATAATTACAATAATTATATTCTTCCGTTACATCAACGGGACTTCGATTCTTGAATTCTTCATTCTTGACTTCATTCTTTGTCTCGGGGTTGGATTTCACCTTCCTTGGGATCCGGAACTTTTCCCGCCCGTCGGCACGCTTCACGAGGGTTTTGAAACCTTAGGGATCAAATCCCGAACTTGGGCCCTTGCCAGTGTTGGGCAGGGCTTGGCCCACCTTGCCACACTGGGGCGGCGGCCTGGCCATATTTGGGGCCTTGGCCCTGGGCTTTGGACACGCCTTAGGCAGCGTCGGGGACGCGCCTGGGGCGCTCCGTCGACCGCGCTGGGCAGCGTCCGGGGCGCGTCTGGGGCGCGATTTCTGGAATTTTTCTGGGCGGTTTCTGGGCTTCTTTGAAGGCTTCAAATATGATCTTCATGGCCTCCTTCTTGATTCAAAAGCATAAACCCTAATTCTACCCAAATCCTAGAATTACAATAATTCTAATCCCGAATTAAATTAGAAATAATTTATTAACGAATGAATATAACCGATCCATGGAACCATATAATTAACGACCAAATCCATCATCCATACATTCATCATCATGAATAAAAATAAACATCCATAAATGCAAGTGCCTACTCATCACATACATACATATTTAAATATCACATATTTAATTGAAGCATAAATTAATATCGCCTATAGACCGCTCGATACCAATTGTTGGTTGCGAATCGAATTCGGTGGCGGAAAAAGCAAGCGGAAAGGCGGATCGTGTATAACAAAAATTTTCATAAAACTTTTGAGATACTCTATAGATTATATTAATTTATGCACCAATAAATTAATCTCATTAATTTATAAGATTCAAGGATCAACCGAAAAAATACCTTGTAGCCGACTCGGATGATATCTTGATTTTCTTTGACCACGAAACAGTCCTAGGTCCAAGCTTTTGTGTTTAGAACACCAAAGTCTTCCACGTCAATTCCTTGATTCCACGTGAGCGTGTGTGTGGGCACACGTGAGACAAAACGGTTTCTTAAACACTCGAATTTCCACAAACACCAACGCATGCACGATGTGGAATTTTTGGAAAAAAATATTTTCACTCTTTTCCCTATGAGAAATTTCGGCCACCACCTTTCTTAGGGCTGAAAATATGTCAAAAATTGTCCTACAATTTTCCATTTATCTCATATTTAAAGAGAAGAAGTCAAACTTCAAAATAGGATCAAATCCTTATCTCCAATTTTGAATTTTGGAACAAAAATCCCTTCCCTTATCCCTTTGATGTGTGGCACCTAAATAAGATAAGGAAGGAAGATATTTTATCCATTATCCAAGTAGTTCAATTTTAATTGATTCAAATTGAATTTAAGTCAAACTTAAATTAATTTGAATTCTAAATTGAACAACTTATCAAATAAGTTTAAATGGATAAATCTAGATATGTTCAAATTCAAATTTAAATAATCTCATTATTTAAATAATAATTAATTCTCAATTAATTATTCTTGAGTATTTAATTTTAGAATTCCGTAATTCTAAAATTCCCATTTTGCCCTTTTGTGTCCGGTAGAATTACAAGGACGACGCGGGGACTAATGGACCTATAATTACGAGCTCCAATAAAATTAATAATTAATTAAACACTTTAATTAATTAATTAATTCTATTAATTCCAATAGTTACTCCACTATAAACTTGGAATTGCACTCTCGGAATTATAGACATTAATTACTTCTAAACCGTGAAGTGTCCATTTGATATAGTCATTGCATATAGATCGATCCTCCATAAATAATTCATAATTAGAGTCGGGTAGAATCAGATTAACCTCTCTAATTACATCTTTATCCTTGAGTACCATTGATTCTCTAATGGATAGTGATTCATAAAACAAATTCATGAACCGTAGCGCTCTTACTAATCCAAGTACCGAATCAACACTCAAGAGAATTATTTATCTCGCTTCTTTCTCAAGAAGGAATGGATTCCATCTCGTATAATAACATTCCACTACCTATTTCATTATGTCTCCAAAATACAAGGAATAGGATTCGGGTCTCGGAATCCGTGCCGAGTAAATCAAAAGACATAAATCCATAAATAGGAGTTTGTTAAGAACTCGGGATTAAGATCATTCTATATATGACCATCGGTAGACTCAATTAGAATTTCTATGCTTAACGGAAATTATTAGAAATTCATATTGTGTTCTGCGTCCATGTTCACATAATCTCATTATGCGAAATACACTCATTCAATATCTTGCCATATTAACAAAGGCGGATAACACCGTTCCATTCTAAATGGAATGACATGTATTAATAATGTTTTAATTAAAGATTCCAAACTTTAATTAAATTCATTATGAAACGATTACTTTGATTATTATCCTTAAACATTATCCTCTCGTATATAACACTTATATACCATGTTTAAGGTTACATAAATAATCAAGGAATTTTATTTGATATTCATAAAATATTCATAAATATATGCACATAAAATGATGAATAAACTATTTTATTATATAAATAATAAATATCCTTTTACATCTCATGCTTTCGGGACATTATTCCTAACATTCCCTCACTTGTAAGCCTTCTCCTCCCGAATTGGATTTCTTGTTCGACTTCATCTCAAGATCTCTTGATCTCGGTGCTCCCAAGACATCTTCCAGAGACAATGAGTCTCTCCCATACTTCATGGCAGTTTTCATATCGTTGAAAGAATCAGGCAAGGAATTTAACAGGATGACTGCTTGATTTTCATCATCAATCTTTTCCCCGATATTTGACAAGCTCACTGTGATAATCTTAAAATCATCAAGATTATCCTCCAAAGATTTTGACGAATCCATTTGAAAACCAAACTGACCCTTAAGAAGAAGTTTATTTGACAGAGTTTTCTTAACGTACAAAGATTCTAACTTTGCCCAAATCTTCAAGGCAGTGTCTTCCTCATCCACTTGCCTCAAAATGTTATCTGACAGATTTAAAATTAGCAAACTAAAGGCCAGTTCATTTACCTCTGCTTGGTCAGAATCCTTCGTACCTTCAGGAAATCCGTCAATGGCTTTCACGCATCGTTGTTGAACCATAATCGCTCGCATTTTCTTCTTCCACATGTTGAAATCGCCGCAGCTATCAAATTTATTGATTTCAATCTTCGAAGAACCCATTCTTGATTTCTCTTCCGATTTCTGGAAATCTTTGGTTCGATCTTCTTCGCTTTACCAAGCTCTGATACAAAATGTTGTTTTCAGATCAAAGACAACCAGAAAATATACATGCACAGAGAAAGATCAAGACACAAACGATTTACTTGGTTCGGGCTTTGGAGAAACCCTACATCCAAGGGCAGGGAAGAAATTCCCCAGCACAATCCACTATCACCAGGAAAAACAATTACACACTCTTGATCTCACAGGTACAACGAATATCTCTAAGAAAATACAAGCTCTTTTCAACCCTTGAGCTATTCCCAAACACTCATTCCTCACCTCTCTGTTTTCACACCCAAGAACTCAGCCTTTTTGTCCAGAGAGTAAAAGAGCAAGAGTAATGATGATTGATCTTAATTAACCGTGGCTTATATATACTAGACCAGTAAATAGACTCTAAAGACTAACCAGAGTTAAGGCATTTAACCAATCCATGGTTAATTGCAACTAAGTCGGTTATAACAAATAAGCTGCAGTCTTATTTGTAACTAACCAACTAATAAAGCGTATAGCCTACCAAGATAGAGTCACCTCTCCAACAGTTGTTAATCAACATATTCTCATTAGTTTCCTTAAATGTCATATCTTTTTTTTTTTTTTTTTTTTCTATTATGGTTTATGTGCGATATGATTTTATTAGAAACTATATCCTACCAATTGAGTATTTTTATAAAATTCTCTGAAAAAATCAAGAAAAAAATGTGAAAATGGAAAATTCCCACAAAATTTCATCACATCTAGTTACTCTAAGTGTATCATAAACAATGACGTCGTTAAAAGTCTACAAGCAACTAAACTGCAGTCAAAGTTTCTAGTAAATAAACTAAACTGATTCACCTCTATCTACAAAAAAATATTTTAAAAAATCTTTACGGATAAGATTTGAACTTGTTTGGATTAAAAAAAAAAAAAAAACAGAAAAAACAAACACGAAATGATATGAAAAATATTCTATTAACAGAACACTTCGTATAATTTCTTTAAATTGTTATGTATACTTTTATTTGTTATGTATAATTTCTTTTATAATTCATCTATAGTATGATTTAATGGTATTGATAAGGTATTTTTACACCTTACTATATAAATTTGTCCCTTTTAACATATAAAAGAGTAGAAAATGCAAAATTGCAAAATTGCCACAACATTTTCTTCACATCTTAAGAGTCACGTCAAGTGACAAGTGTATCAAAAACATTGATAAAGTGACAAAAAAAAGTCATATAATGACATCGTTATATTATCAAACCTATCATAATTAATGTATTAAACGTCATATTATTAGAATAAAAAATGGATTTTTTTTTCAATAAAAGAACAAACACGGAGACAAAATCATACCAAAATCAAGTGGAATATTACACAAAACGATACCATTTTGCAACAAATTTTGAAGTGAACCTCCATCAATTTTAACCAAAGTAAACGACAACACGAATTTGGTATCAAATCGTTCTCGTGACATCATAATACGGACAAAACAGAGAAGCACCATATTTTCACGACTATCTAAATCACACCCTTTTTTTATCCCTCCTTTGGTCAAGATATTAGTGTTCGTTACATTCATAAATTAAAATTATGAGATTAAATTACGTATATTTTTTATTAAAAAAATATTATAATAAATTATAAATTATAATTTAAATAAAAAATAAATTTTTTAACTAAATAGATTTTTAGGACTCATTTATTTCACTGATTTGAGTTAAATTTAAATTTTATTATAATAAAAAATTCTCATAAATAATTACATCTAATTTTTTTATTATAATAAAAAACTTTCACATAAAATTATATCTCAATTCAAATTAAAAACTTAAATTAACGAAACAGACTCTCGTAAGTACAAATATCAAACCCCGTTTTCTCTTGATGACAAAAAACCTCACAAAAAAGGGCATCAAAATTATCAAAAAGATGGGCAAGATTACAAAGTAGTACACTATATCCAAAGGGCACTTCATGCATGCCACTTGTGAAAAAAGTTTTTCAAATAAGTCCAACAATTCTAGACCCTTCATATCCTATCTCCTTCCCACGTGTCACCCCCACACCATATAGATATTTACACCTTTTCTTTTCCTTCATATACCCCCTCATCTTCACCCTCATCCTTCACATCCCAACCTCCAGAAAAAAAAAAACTAAAAAAAAAAAACTAAAAATCTCACACCGAAGGAGAAAAACGACGTGTCCTTTTCTAGTTTTCTAATGGCTTCCATGGCTTCCACCCTTAGCACCTCCTCTCTCGCGGCCAAAACCTCCCTCTACGAGTCCTCCTCCTCCTTCCACGGGACCCCCTTGGCCCCACCCCCGCCGAGCCTCCGCCTCCAGCCGGCGAAATCGGGTTTCTCGGTGTCCATGTCGGCGGCAGCGCCGTACGACCTCAAGAACTTCCGGTTCGAGCCGATCAAGGAGTCGATCGTGTCGCGTGAGATGACGCGCCGCTACATGATGGACATGATCACTTACGCCGACACCGACGTCGTCGTCGTCGGCGCCGGCTCCGCCGGTCTCTCCTGCGCCTACGAGCTCAGCAAGAACCCCGACGTCCAGGTCGCCATCATCGAGCAGTCCGTTAGCCCCGGCGGCGGCGCGTGGCTCGGTGGCCAGCTCTTCTCCGCCATGGTATATACCGTATATATGTATATATGTATACACACACTTAGCAAATATGGATGCAAAGTATTAATAAATATATACATGGAAAATTCTAATAATTTCCATTAATTCTTCTTTTTCTTTTTTTAAAGATGAAATTTGATTCCATTTCCCCCTCCCAAAAAAAAAAAGGGATTTTTCCCACTCATCTCATACCAGTTCCGAGCACATATGCAGTGTCGTTTTAAGTTATATGGACTTCTCACTTGAAGTCGCTTTTTCCTAGACCATTCTCGTTATTATGTTGGTGTCGTTTTTATGTTGGTGCCGTGCAACCCTTTCTCAGTTGGTTGTCGTTTGTTTAGCTGATAATCGTTTTTGTATTGTTGTCGTTTTCGGGATATAGGGAAAGCTTCTAATCATCAGAACAGATTAGATCTGGGATTTTTCCACCACATCCGATAAGACACATAGAGCACAGATTAGTAACTGTCGTTTTGCTAATCCTAATCCTCGTTTTCAAGATAATCTCTTTTGGTAATTTCCAAGATCGGTAAAATCACTTTTTGTTTTTCCCCTTTTTGGTAAAAAGAAATTACATAACATATTATAGACACAGCC